>BQNB010028511.1:1810-56587 GCA_026074375.1 Tanacetum coccineum
TGATACATGCTAAAATTCCAAACTAACTTCTAGTTTCTTCGGGAATTTTCACTTTCCATTTTAGAGTGTGCGAATATCCTATCACATAAACAAAATAAATAGTGACCAATATATAAACAACAATAAATCCTTTATCTTGAATAGTCGATAACAACACAAGTTGCAAAATGATGGTAACCAAAAACAGGTACAAAGAGATATGCACCTTAACTGCACTAAGAGCTAGAAGCGGGATGGGCCTATAGGTTTGATACAGTTCGTATATAGAAGCTACATAGAGTAAATTGAGCAAGGTCTTCTGTGTAAAATTTTGCAAAATGGCTTCAGTTCAGTATATCCTCCGTTGAACATTCTTCCTCAAATAATCTCTCCCTCGCCTTGGTTGCCTGCACCATTCGGTACTCATCAGAAACCCACAGTCTCATCAATTAGCATAATGTAAACAAGCAGGTGATAATTTTGACCCATTTACTTTTGAATGGGTCGACTCGGGTTATACAAACATGTTAAATTGGTAAAGTCAAAAGGTTTGGCTAAGCAAACGTGTTAAATGGGTCCAAGGGCATGAAAATTATTTACATTGCATATAACCTCCGCCACTTTCTAGAAAACAAGATTGTTATTGTAATAAAACAGATTTTACATGCTTAACACAAATCTAATTTACATAAACATGGAAAGTGTTGGACACATAAGAGTTTCGGGTCAGCCTAAAAGACATGCGCTAAAAACTCATACGTTATGAGTTATGACGTATTGTAATAATATAGTTTATGTAATCCTAAAAGAGAGTATACAGTAAAGATTTTCATAAAGCCCGAGTTTCCCAAGCTTGACTATCCAAAACCAAGCCCAAACCCAAACCCGTCAAACTTTTAATTTTTAATGAGTTTGCTTTGAGCTAAACAAACTAAGGCATTCCCGGTTTAAGTTCATCCCTTCCCTAGCCATTTTATTTATATATCTTCTCTTCTTTTTGTACTAGTTTGTCATTATAAGAAAAAGTACACTAAAAGGAGACAGAAGCAGATTGAGATAGGACATACCTGTTTTTCATAATTTGTACAAATGGTAACGCCTGAAAGTAGAACAACTTGTATTGTGGCGCCGACTAGTATTCCTATCCACAACCCCTCTCCTCTTAGTGAGGTGCAGAAGCCCAAAAAAGCAGCAACAGGGATTCCAACAAGATAAAATGCAGCAAGATTCGCGTACGCCCCTATATGTTGCCATCCCACACCCCTTGCAACACCTATTTTATTAATAAACAACCACCCTTCATTATTGAAGCAGAAAACACACACAAACATGCAACAAGATTGGATGAAATCAGTTTATAGTAAGGATCAGAGGAGGTCTTGTAACCTGAAAGGGTTCCCTGTAAACTATCCATAATGATGTTTACACATAGAAGAGGTGCTATTTTTGTGACATAATCGACAACTTCCTTCTCATTTCATCACATCCATCTCATAACCCCCCCCCACACCATATCACATCATAACCCCCCATCCCCTTCACCATAATTCCATAATAACCCTCCAATCCCAAAATTCAACTTCTAACCTAATCTCCACAATATAATTTAACCACAAATCAACCTCCAAAATCAACATACATAATCTAATTCACAATAAACAAATAAACACTACACATTCACAACAACAATCATCAAAAAAACACCCCCACACTCTTCATCAAAAACCAAAATTACACTCAATATATTATCACAATAAAATATACCATTCTAATAACCAAAAAATCATAACTAATCATACAACACCCTTATAACAAATAATTATCTAATAAACTAAAAACTTAAAGTTATTACAATAAAAATACTCAACCCAACCATACATAACTAACCTACTTATCCCTACCTTAAAATTCCATACTCCCTCATCACACATCTTTCACCACAAATACCCCCCAAACCCATTCACCAAATTAATTAACAATACACCACATAAAATATATAATAATTATACAAGAAAATTTGTGCAATTAAAAAATAAAAAAAATTTCAATTATGTAATTAAACATAACAAATAATTTACATCATACTTTAAATACCCATCTTACTATAATATCATCCCCATAAACACATCAATTCGTAATGTATAAGTTTTATTTCACAAACGAATTTAAAAAAACCAATAATTAAGCGGCAGGACATTTAAAATTTACCACAAATCACCTACAAATATAAATATCACCAACCATCCCATACCATAATACAACACACTTTCCCATCACATATTATCTTAATCCTACATATATCAACATGCATATCATTCAATCCTTCCCAATAATCTATTTCATAATTCAATAATCACAATTTTATGAATAATATCCTAATTCAAATATTTCCAGGGTAAAGGTAAGTTATGAATTTCCCCTCTTCATTATGAAATTGATTTCTTATACCAACAGAAACAATTAGTATTTTCGTTATTATTTTCCATAAGGAAAGCAATATAATCCCCAACAATTATAATATAACCAAATTCATTTAATATCTTTTATCCAAATATAATTTATTGTAGATCTCCTAGCCTTGTCCACATAGATTTTCCAGTTCACTAGACAAACCCAACTGTCAAAAGTCAAAAACATACAACATAATATTTTTTGACTAAAACAATCCAGAGCCAACAATAAAACACACACAAAAACACCAACAAAATATCCTAAAATATCAATAATAATCATCCAAATCCCATCAATAAACACTCAATAACAAATATTACCCTCAAACACCCTTCACATCAACTCCTATCTATTACCACACCCACAAATCCTAAACAAATACACAATTATCAATAAATATACACAACTTACTACCATTAATATCTAACACAAAATACCTACCCAAAACAAAACCTACCACTCACCACCCAACACCATATCCCCAACACACAACATACTAAACAAAAACAACATAACCACCACTTCCAACTAACACCTTAAATTATATCAACCCAATCAAAAAATTTCCTTTTAACAAAACTTAATTTTAAACACTCGAAACCATAATAATCTTCAATATTAAAAAAAATTCCACTATAAAAACACAAATCAAACCCATCACATTAACCCCCCCACCACCCCAAATTAACCAATATATCCCCAAACAAAACAATTATCCCCAACCACCCCAACACCCCCTCCCCCACTATACCAAAAAAAACAACAACAAATAACCCCAATAACAAACCACCAAAACCAATCCCCCAACACCCCCTATCACACAATTCAACATTTCCACAACAACATCACCAAACACATTTCCACCACCCTCACACCAAACTCCCCCCCACCAATACACACATTTTACCCACCAACCCCCAAACCCAACCCCATCAATTACATATCCATTATTACCCACATCCCCACCTCCCCAAACACCAATACAAATTTATATCATTTCCACACTCCATTTTCATTCAAAATAAATAACCCCCCACACCAATTTCCCCTTCCCTCTTCAACATCCTCCCCACCCATCAAACACTCCCCCCCCCTTCTCCCCAAAATACCCCTACCATCACCCCACCCCCAAATCACAACCACAAACCCCCAACAACATCACACCCCCCCTCCCCCCCCCCCCACAACCCCCAAAAACCCCTTATAACCAACAAAAAACTTCCCTTAAACAAAAATTCACAACACCCCATCTCACAAACCTTCCCCCCAATATAAACAACATCCCACCACAACTCCATATTACACCTAACATAAAACCCAAACCATCTTTCACAATTCCACCCCCCTCCCAACCCCAAAACCTACAAAATCCAACCCATCCCTCTTAACACATCCCAAAATATAACACCCAACAATCCTCAATACCCCACACACCCAACCACCACCAAACTCCATAAAAACCAACCCCCCCAACAAAAACCAACCCTCTAAATCTTAAAATCACTTACTCCACACCACTCCTCTTCCCAACAAACAAATTAAAAAAACCCAACCAACAACACCACGACAAAAACAAAATTTAACATAAACACACACCTATCCCACCACCCACCCATAACAACACACTCCCAAAGTATCTTTAATTATAATATTAATTTATAATTTTATAATTATCTTAATAATAAATAAGACCTACATCAACCCCAAGACCCCCTAACTACTACCCAGAACCAACCAACCACAACAAATACGCCCCACCCCAACTTCAGAACCCCCAACTACCACCTCGACACTCACGCAAAATACATAGCCTCTGTAATTACTCAATACCCCACAATTATACCCCGTACCAAACACAACCCCCTCAAACAAAGCAACAAACAACACAACACATCTTACGAAAATAAATTCACAACATATAACAAAAACTTACACCCACTCCCAACACCAATCACAACAACCCCACCAACAAACTCCAACTTTCATTTCCAACAACCATTCTCAACCCACCACCAACCCACCCACTACCATATTACCCAACCCCCAACCCCCATCAAAACACCCCATATACACAAAACAACAACCAAATTCCACAAATTCCCCCTCACCAAACTACCCCCACCCACAACACTTTCTCATTCCACAAAACCAAAATACACATCTCCTCCCCCCAACCATCCACTCCACACCTCAACCCAAACCCTCTCACATCTCCCAAACTAAATACCCACCTCTACAATCCCCAAAACAACCCCTATAACCAATACACCATATCACCCCCACATACCAATCCAAACAACCAAACAACCAAACACTAACCCATCTCTCTACCAATCACAACCCAAACCCTAAAATTATACAACCCACACAACCCCACACCCCATACAAAAAAACTACCAACTACCAAAATACAACCACAATTCAAACCACACCAAACCCACAACTAAACCACCAACCCACAAAAAACACCACAATCATCAACACCCAAATTCATTCAACACCCACCCCCACCAACCCCACCTCTCCCCTCAAATCCCAACCCCAACAACAACACAAACAAAAACAACCACGCCCTCGTGTGTCACACATCATCTACACCCCCCTACTCTTCCTCACCTACAATCAAACCCCACCTCCACGACACCCCTTCAAGTAAAGACTCTCTGTTGTGTACTAAGCCCTCACATCATCCTAGACCTCTCCTACCCATACTAGAAACCACTCTACCACGAGAGCCTCCCTTGCGTCTCTAGAGAATCCTCAAAAGACACTCCCCCCAACCAAGCCCGTCACTGACTAACCCACTAACTCCCCTGCTAACTACCCCATCCTACGTTCCCTCTATTAAATCTTACCAAATGTGTCCTCCTACAAGAATCATCCTTACTCCCCTACACACCTGACAGTCTCCTCACTAAAATCCTAACTGAAAATATCCCCCCACCCAAGAACACTGCTCTTCTCCAAACTCTAACAACCAACAAACAACTAATTGTTGTGACCCCATAGTCCTACAACTGTAACGCCCACCCACCTGTCGTGCAGCCCACCACCCAAACTAATGTGACCCTCACAAGTCCTCCTCAAAACGACCAATCCTTCACACTACACAAAATCAATAACATCCTTGTGCCCCAAAAAGATCCTCCTCCCCTCTGAGACTTAGCCCTATATCTCTCCATAACCATGTGACTATCTACCCACTCCACCTCCATCACACATCCCTTCCAGTCTCTATGAGAAGATTATATAATCCGTTCCCTCGAAGCCCCCCACTCGTACATCACCTCCCTATAAACATCATCTCATCTGCCCATTGTACACTTACCACTATAAGATCTCCACATGCTAGTCTCAGACCTGTTACGTCAAGACTCCGTTAACCAGACTACACACTGTCTCTGTTATCTCATCTCTATTATGTGTATCCCCCACAACTCCCACCCTGCCGAACCAACAATCTCCAATATAGAAGAACCCACATGCCAACCATACCTTCTCCTCTCTCCACCCGCTTACCTCACTCATGTGTCCAATTCAACATAACAACTCACCCAACCATCTATACCAGAAACAGATTCTCCACCTCGCTCAATCCTAACCACCCTCCTTACTAGTCTCACTACATACTAACTACCATACCCATCGCATGATAGAAGAAACAAGATACCACTAAATAAGATCGCAAAGTGAATTGTTCTTACAAAAATCCAACTAACCATTCTATGAAATAAGACAAAACTTACTGTCTACGTACCACAATCTCGCTGATTCTCAATATTGAGTATAGTAAACTCCCTCTAGACAATGTCCTCCACTCTACTTAACCTAAAATAAAATCAAGAAACGCATGTGATAACACGCGCCCTTAATATATAATCTCGTATAAAGATATACATCTAAGATCACCCGTCTCCTGCACCTACTCCTGTCTAGTCTGCTACAAGATACAAAAACATGTGTAATATTTATTTAAAGATTATTCGCACACATTAAAAATCAGAGTCTACTTAGAATATCAGTTGTGTAATCCTGTCACGCAAAAAATAACAAGAGTCCAAGTAATGCATGTTTGATACACACATTATATAATCAATCCCGTTCGTGATCTGAATTCAGTAGACTCTCATTCAACTATCATCCTACTCTCCTCTCGACCCCTGTTCCACCAATCAATAATTGTATATATCTCACCTCATCTGTGGATGACACTTATGTATGAAAGTACATGTTACTCAACTATAGACACAGCCTCTACCAAACAGTCTGACATACACCTTAGAAAGACATTAAACTAAACCTCTATTGTGCCGTGCTGACAGTATTTGAGTACCAACAACTCAACTGTTTAACCCTACCATGTTCAAAAATAAAAGATTTACTTGTACGCCTAAACATAAACAACAACCACGTAGACTACACTCCTTGTAACATCTACAATACTTGTCTCCACAACTAACCAAATCTCCTAAAGAAAAACGTACATTGGCCTTTGTAATATTCTTGTGTAAACACCTTCCTTATAATACCGCTTGGGGTCGAACGGGATGCCAATCAGCACATATAAATTCTTAATGAGATTTAATGGTATCCAGTTGTTAAGACAATTCTAACCCACGATATTAAACTTTAATTCCATGATAAAACTTCTCACATTGAAGATTTTTCTAATTCTATCGTGACTTGTTTCCAGAAGCTTATTTGGCCCTTTAGTATCAATGTTTATTACATTACCCCTCGAAGACTGTATTTCATCATCATCATTGTCCTTGTCCGACTTTAAATCATCAGGATAAATTACGTTGAGAGGAAATAAATTATTAAAGTATAAAACATTTTGTTCCTCTTCATCACATTCGGACAATGATGTTTCATCTTTCAAATTAAATTCATCGATATGTTGAGGACTTATAGTAGGTTCAGTTAAGAAATCTAATTTAGACGTTAGAGCATCATTGTAAACAATGGCTAGAAATTCATTCTCAAAATATTTAAAGTGGTCTAAATCATCAAAATAACTGACCGTAGGCTCGGGTGATGGAAACGAAGGCATATTGTTATGTGCTTAATTACATATATCTTTGACCTATAAAAACGAGCCTAAATGACCAAAAACGAACATAAATTGCCAAATATATGTGTGTTTTGCTATTTGTGTTATGCAGATAATGGATATTCACTAAAGGACAAAAACGAAGCCAAAACCGACAAAACTAAGCACGGGAATGGAATGAGCGTGAAAAGTCAAAGCCGAAGACGTGTGCATCTAAATGGGCCAACCCGCACCCAAGTTAATGGGCCGAGTAAACCCATTAAGCTTATCTATTAAATCAAAAGTCCAAATCCAAAACCATTTAAACCGGCCCAAAATATAAGCCCATTAGCCTTTACACCACTAGTCCCTAACACATTACACCGTTAGTCCCTACACCTAACTTTCCCCCTAACACCCGTTATCCTTTAACAAACACACTCACTCATATAAAACCAAATCCTGCCAAATCACTATTCATCTATCACTTTCCCCCCGACCCCTGCTCCAACAAACAAAACCCCATCACTATCCCTCAACCCCATTTCACAAACAGCCAATTCCACCTTGGCAATCCCATGAGTTCTTATTAGTTGATGAACAAAGATAAAGAATCAAGGGTCCAGATTGATAGACTTGATAACCAAGAAAATTTGATGGCTATGATGAAGACTTGAAGCTCCTCACACAAGAAGCACACCCTCTCATCTCACTCACAGAAGTAGCACAGTTTGAAGACCCTAAAACTTTTATCTTTCTTCTATAAATAGGACCTTGTAAGCCCATATGAGAAAAATATTCAGTTTTCTTAGCTTATTAGAGTTAAAATTAGCTTATTGTAGTTTTTATTCAAGACTTGTAACTGTTTTTAAGAATTAATGAAATTTGAGGTTTTTAAATTATAAAATTCTGAGTTTTTAAGTTCATGTTCCATTGTTGTTAAAAATACTTTATAAGCTATCAGAAGCCCTGTTTACTTATATATAAGCTATTATACTTAAACAAGATAAACTTTTCCATAGTTTATAGTGTTTAAGCATTTTCACCAAACTCACTCAAAAAGCTAATGTGGATGACAAGCCAGATTTGGAAGGGCTTGTGGGTTTTACTAGCTTGTTTTTAAACAAGCTAGAGCTTGTAGACAAAGCTCTAAAGAGCCTTTATGCCCTTGTTTAAGCAAAGGGCTTTGTAAGTTTCCATTTTTATTTTTTTGCTTATTTACTGTTTGCTTATTTTAGTGCTTATTTAGTGCTTATTACTGCTTATTTATGCTTATTAATGATGTTTATTACTTATTCATGCTTGCTTATAGTTTACATATTATTTGCTTATGTTTTTCATTAAAACTATTACTTTTAGCTTAAAACTGCTTAATCTTGTTGCTTGTTGATAAGTGCTTATTAGTTGTTGGATATTGCTTATTAAGCCTTAAGTTTGTTAGTTAATCATCTGTTTTTAAAAATCCAAGCTTAAATCAGTTTAATTTAGCTTAAAATGGATTTTGAATACTTAAAGAGGTGTTTGGGTTAAGAGCCAAAGTTGGTCAAAATGAGTTTAAAATTTTGTATTTTGTTTTTTTTTGGTTATACATCTACTTTCTTTCGGTCCGAGTGCGTGTGGTTTGTTTTGGGGTTCGGGAGGGTTTTTTTTTTTTTGTTTTCTATTTGGCACTAGCAGTACTACCCATGTGTTAGTACTGTTGGTTTGCCTTTGACCTTTAAGCCACTTTGGTAAGCTAAAAATAAGCCTATAAATCAGTTTAAAAAAGTTTTTAAGGTTTAAAAATTAGATTTAAGGTTTAGGCTAAATATAGTTTGAATCTGTGGTAGTTTAGCTATTTAGAACTGTTCAGATTGTTAGGACCTTTTATAGTTGCTTTATTGTTGTTGATGTCATGTTTGATTTTTGGTTATGCATGTCATGCCAAAATGGATTTTTTTAAGTGTGCATTTGTCATTTGAGTTTTAGTAAAAATTTGTCAAAGTTTTCAAGTCTCATTTTCAAAGTTTAGAGTCCAACTTTCAATAGCAATTTTAGGATAGGGTAAGTATCTTTTAAGTTCTAAAATTGATAGCATAGAGTCCTTAGGTGGGATCTTAATCTGTTTCAGCTTATTTGAGATTTTAGACTTCTTTTACTAGCATCATTTGTAGGGGCTGTTTACAAGTTGTAATCTATAGGCTTTTGAAAATCTTAAAAAAAAACATCTTTTTAGCTAAGCTGTCTTTTTCAAGTAGTCTTTTTCTAGCTTATTTAGTAAGTCAAATGATTAATTTTGCTTATTAGATGTGAGTAGTATAGCTTCATCTGTTTTGGAGTTTTTAGGTTTAGCTTTTGATTGGTAAGTTTTTATACACTTCAATATATATAATTAATATAACCTTAAGAAGCAATCTCAGAAAATTACCAGGTTACCCTTGCATAAAATTCCTACTCTCAAAAAAATTATATATATATAATATATAATACGTGATTTAAACTGGGTAAAATATGATCACCATGTCGTTTCCCCAACGACTAGTGAAATTGAAACCTTTTTATGCTTGGATTATGATTTGAATAAGGCAAATAGATGATTTGTAATCTAAAGCAACAATAAAATGGACAAAAAAAACATTTAAAAAACTAATACGGGAAACAAAATTAAGCAAGTTAAACTAATTTTAATCCCTAAAAAATGTAAACTTAAATCAAACCTAAATTAGATAAAAAGAAAACTTTAGAAAAAGAAAAACCATTTTTTAGATTAATTTTGAATTTAATATGAATTAAAACTATTTTTAATCTAATTAATCTTTAAAAAATATGAAAGTAGCAAAATAGTTGAATTGTAATTTTTCCTAAAGTAAAATAAGTAAAAAGGAAAATTTTAGGAAAAGAAAATTACTATTTTTTTCTAGGCTTTTTAGATTAAAATATTGGATTTTTCTAAAGTTTTAAAACTAATAAAAATCTATAAATATAAAAACTTTAAATAAAGTCATAAATTTTTTATAAAAATTACACTAAATAAAGAAAATGTGCAGAAATTTTCTAAAAATAAAAGCCTTAATTTTTATCTTTTTATAAAAGTTTAATTAAACTAATTAAAATCTAACCCTATTTATTAATTAAAACTAAATAAAACTAATTAAAAACTATAATCTTGGGACAACTGTGTAAAAGACTTAAGGACTAACGGGACTAAAGCATTTAACGGGCAAGGATTAACTAAGAAACAACTAAAATAGAAAAATTACAAGAATGGTCCCTGAGAACCTAACCCGATAACAACCAAAGTCTTATTCTAGAATAAGCTAGTGGGAGTAACTTTAATAAAAGCAATAGGTGCTAAAACCCAAAGATAAGCTCATAAATAGCTTATCAATAAGTTGTTTACAGAAACTAGTGAGTTAAGCTCACTTGTGCTTTTTGACTTACAAAAAACTCAAATTAAGCCCATTTTGAAAAAGGAAAAGTGATTTAGAAAGCTTATGATGAGCTTAATCTATAAATGCAAAGAAATCTAAGCTAGAAGTACTTTTAAGCTACTGAAATTAAGCATGAAACAAGCTAACTCAGAAAATAAGGTATTGAGCACAACATCTCATTAAGCTATTAATCTCATAAGACATAACTAGGCTATAAGCTTCTGAAAACTAGTTAAGATACTTATAATCTACCTATTTAAGCTATAAAAACTACTATCTTAAGCAAGAATTAAGATTTTAAGAAACTAAGTATCTAACCTACTATTTTTTTTGTATTTTTGACATTTTATGATTTTGACAGCAACATTAAGCTAAGTAAACAAGCTAGAAAATGCAACTTAAGACTTAATTTATAATAAGCTATAGCTAATCTAAATCCTACTTGAATTTAAGAGCCTAAATCCTATTTTTACTTAACTAAGAGCTAAGCTAAAAGCGGCAGTACTAACTGTGACAGCAGTACTAACTTTTTAGTTAGTACTGGTGCACTTTGGTGAATTTTGGTAGCAAATTAAGGTAAACTAATAAGCAATAAATCTAAATCTATTACCTAATCTATATTAAGCTACCTCTAAACTATATACTACCTTAATTTGACCAGCTAAGTCCTAAGATTACTTGGCTCAATCTTAAGCCAAAAGTGACAGCATTACTAACTTATTGTTAGTACTGGTGCACTATGCACAAGTGCAACTTAAAAGTGCAGGTTTCCTAAGGGGACTTCTGCACTAAAACACTCTTAGTGAGTGTTTACAAACTCAATGCAAACACCAACAACAGCTCAAAGAGCTAAGTTCAAAATTAAGCTATAAAATCTAAACTCCTAAGTACCCTGTTGCTGACATTATTAAAATAAGCTCTAAACTTTTTATTTTCAAAATCTAACTTGTAAAAACTTCTCACCTAATGTTTTTAAGAGATACTAAAGCTGACTCAAATAATTTGCACAAGTCATTTTGACTTTTAGAGGTCAAACTTTCTTGTGCCAAACACCCCTTATAAAGATTGACAGATTTGATAAAGCTTTTTAAAATGAAATCTACCTATTAGAAACTTAATACCAGATAATTTTTAGCTTTAAACAAACCTAATTAACATGAATTAACAACTGATTTAGCAATAGTCTAAGATTTAAACTAATTTCCTAATATTTTTTGTTTTTTAAGGTTTTTAAGACAAATATATGAAATACTATGATCTAAACTAAGAAAAGCTAAAACTTCAAAGAGAAACTTACAATTCCCTCTAGCTAAACAAGAGTAACCAAATTTGGCAGCTACAAGCTCCCTAGCTTATTAATAAGCTAGGGTATAAGTCCTTGGGATCTCTTCCAAGTTAAGATCCCCTTCCAAAAAGCTCATATCCAATAAGGTCCATGATAAATGTAAGTTAAACTGATTTAAGGTTTAGGTAAGATTATTACTGAATTAAAATAAGCTCTATTTCAGCTTATTGACTGAAAGAGCTTAAAATGAGCTTATTAGCTTATTGAGACTATTTGGCTTATTAAGAGAGCTTTTGAATAAGAAGAAAAGAGAGCTTATGAATGACTTAAACTAAATTTCATTAAATGAAAGTTACTGGTTACATTACTTAAAAAGAAAATTACATTTAAGAAAAATACTAATTTAAGCTAGACTAAAAATCACTAAGAAAACTAGATGGTGTGTGTGTGTGAGAAGTGAGGCCTATTTATAGTCAGTTGGTGAAGCTTCTAGCCTTCCTTGCCTTGCTCTCCAATCATTCAATCTCAACCAATCATTTCTTTAATCATTTTAGCTTCTATTATGGCCGTTGGATTGATTTGTGGACACCTGAGGATTGCCAAGCTGGCATTCCTTTGATGTGACATTATGCTAGTTCTCTGAGTTATTTAGCACAAAATCCCACGTTCCTTGTATTTCTTTGCTATATCCACGTGTCTTGAGCTTGAGGGTAAGCTAATGAATCCTTTGATTAGACTAATTTCTCCCTGCCTTTGTATAAACGAGCTCTTGAATTAACCAATAGAACCCTCAATTCCTATTTGCCCTTTCTTTTACCCTGGGGGTGAAAGGTGGGACGACAGGTGAACAGTAATCGGTTTCGCGCCCTTTTTTGACAGTTAAAAACTGTTATAAGTTTGGAATTTTACAAAAATGGTCCTTGTGTTCTTTTTCTTCTTTTCTCGTTTATAAAAGGGTTTGGGAATTTGCAAGTTTGGTCCTTGTGGTTGTTATAAAAGGAAATGGGCTAAGGTTTTGGGCCTAAAGATCCGGGCAAGGCCCATTTGGGAGGAGGGGACATTTTTGGACTTTAGTGCAACTTGGAGGGTGAAAATGGAATATTTTGAGTCTTGTTGACTTTTATTGACCATGATTGACTTTTCTTTGACTGGATTTGACTGAGGCTTAACTTTTCTGGCTTCGGCTTTGTTTCTTTGGCTTCTTTTTGTACTCTTCTGAGTCCTGTGTCCGTGCTTGCCCGTTTTTGATTGTTTTCATGTGATTTTTGATTTATCCGTACCTGCACACAAAAAACACAAATACAAGCATATTTTTGGTCTGTTTTGGGTTTAATTGGGTTATTTTAGGTACAAACGGATATGTGTATTCTACTGCTTATTTTGATTTTTTGAATTCCAACATTAGGGATTTGAAAAGTGCTCTTTAGTCCATTTTGATTGTGTTTTGTCAAAATTGCTTATTTTGATTTTTTGAATTCCAACATTAGGGATTTGCTTATTTCTAGTTTAGATTAGTTTATTAAGACTGTTTTTAGGATTAGTTGGGTTATTAAGTATTGGTGTTAGCTTATTTGAGCATTTTGAGCTAAATCGGTTAGCTAAAAAGCCTTTAAGTTTCTATCCAACTCTGCCATTTAAATTTCATTTTTCTAGGTTATTAACTATTTCACTGTACTTAATTTTTGCTTATTTGAGTTCCTTATGATAGTAGCTTAATCTGTTTTTAGGATTTATGCCTTAGCTTATGACTTACTAGCTTAAAAAGTACCTTAAAAAGTGCTTCTTAGGCTATTTAGATATCAATTTAGGCAAACAGCTAATTTGGAATTCTGAGCTTATGGCTTATTGTAGTGCTTAAGTTGAGTTTAGTGTAGCTTATTAGGGTAGGGTTAAGCTTCTTGTAGCTTATTTGGCTTAGGTTTAAGCTTATTCAAGCTTATAAGCTAATTCATTTAAGTTAAAAGACTTAAACCCTTTTAAGTGAGTCTGTCACTTTCATAAGCTTATTTCTAGCTTATTTTTAGTTTTCATAAAAATTGTTTTCACAAAAATTAGTTATTTTAGTCTACTTTAGCTTTTTTATAAAAAAAATTGCAAAATAAAAATGTTGGGAGTTGAGGGAAGTCTCAAGGGTTAAACCCGAGACCTCAACCTCACTCAACCAACATTTTAACACACACTCTACTACCAACTGCCCTGGGGTCTTTTTCGTTTATATTTTGTTTTATTAAATATTAATACTTAATTTCCAGTTTTAGCTTATTAGGTTTATTAGCTTATCAACTGCTTATTGCTTCAGCTAGCTTTCCAGCTTATATTTTTTATAGATTCTCCATAGGCTAAAGTATTTTCTGTAATTTTTCTAGATTTTTACAAATTAGTTTACTATTTTTAATATTTTATTTAGAGTAAATATGTTTTTAATTCATAAAAAATTAAATAAAAGTCAAAAAAATATAATTCTTTTTTTTAAAATTATTTTTAATCATTTAGGACTGTTAAAAATTAAATTTGCATTTTTAGGGTTAAAATTTTAGAATTTAGGTTTTTAAGGCTCGGGTTTAGGATCTCGTTATCGTTTTCGTGTCTTAATCTTAATTGTTTTAGTTTTTAGCTTGCGTTTACTTGTTTTTGAATTTCATTTGTATAAATAGAATCCAAACCAAAAATTTGATCATTCAATCACTCGATCACGAACTTAACCTCGATTTTTAATTCACGCCTCGTTGGGACTACGACTCGGGAAGGTTTTGAATTTTACTTTGGTTAAAAGTAATCTTCTTAAAAACCTTACGGAATACTTTCCTCACTCTTACTATTATTTGATATTTGGGATTTTAGTTATATATATATATATATATATATATATATATATAATTAAAAAATAAATAACAATCTCAATCTATAAAAAACACCTAATAATATATATATATATATATATTGTACTATATATAGGCTATTAGACTTTTTGTACCAAAATATTTGGCGCTGTTGCCGAGGAGGTATGTGCGATTATCATGTTTACGTTTAAAGATTAGTGTTTAAAGACCCTTCCTCGTGAAGTTATCGCTTTCATTTGTGAATATTTTCTTTTATTATCAAGTAATCAAAAATACCAAAAAAATTGAAAAACAACAAAATCAACCGTTGTGTCACTTGTGAATTCGGCTCACCTTTAGATTACAAACTATAAGAGAGGTTTAAGGAGAGTTGATCCTACGAACTTCAACCCGAAAGGAGAAGGTTTTTAAAATGCTTCGCGCTTACCCGCTCCTCTGCTTCTTTGTGCGTTTTCTAGAGAGCTACTGTATACTTGTTTGATTATCGGTTACAAAAATATTTTTCTTTTTATTTCTCTTATTTTTTTTAGTGCATGCACACTCGCTCTTCATGAAATTTAATTGCCGAATCTTCAACGACTCCAAAACGTTGTAATCGTAGACGTTCCAAGCAAAGAGTCGAACCATTTTCTCTTGAAGAGAGTCTCGTAGTTACGATGGCCGATCAACGTACTATGGCGAAATTACTCCAAGCACCCACCGAGGGTTACGAAGATGCTATCGTTATTCCTGCTATTCTCGCGAAGAATTTTGAGATTAAACATGGTCTTCTAAATCTTGTAACTTCAAAGCAATTTTACGGATTTGAGAAAGAAGATTCGCATGCTCACATTCGTTGGTTTAACAAGATTACTTCCACAATTAAGTATAGAGATGTGCCTAACTCGTCAATTAAGCTTATGCTTTTTCCATTTTCTATCGAGGGGGCAGCCCGGATTTAGCTGGTAAAAGAACCTCCTCGTTCTATTCTTATTTGGGAAGATCTTGTTTCCAAGTTTATTAGCCAATTCTTTCCACCTTCAAAAACTATAAATCTCCGGAATGAAATTACGAATTTTCAACAACGTTTTGATGAATCATTTTGTGAGGCATAGGACCGTTTCAAGGATCTCATTCGTGCATGCCCACATCACGATTTTACGGAGTTGCATCAACTTGATACCTTCTACAATGCTTTAACCCCAACCGATCGAGATTCTTTGAATGCCGCCGCCGGTGGTAATCTTTTGACTAAAACTCATCGGGATGCTTTGACAATTATTTAAAACAAGTCAAAAGTTCGCAATTCACAGAACAAACCGATTTTTTTGAAAGTGAATACGAATGATCTTTCTTCTTCTACCCCTCATTCTCTCGAGATTGCCGCTCTTGTCGACGCCGTTAAGGCTATGCTTCATCAGAAATCTTCTCATCCCGCTTTCGTGAAAGCAGTTGAGGAAATTTATGTTACTTGTGGTGGTCTGCATCCTTACCACCAATGTCTTGCCACCGATGGCAACGTTGTTTAGGAATATCGATATAATATTCCAGGATATGTTTCAGCAGCCGTAGTAAACTATAATCAGGGAAATACCGGATACCGTCCTCAAAGTGTAGCTAACCAAATTCGACCACTAGGTTTTGCTCAACCGAATGTGTAAAATAATCAAACTCGGTACAATCAAGGTTACAATCAAAACAGAGGAATTAATCAAGGAAATCCGAGTTATCAAGCTCCGATTCAGCAAAATCAAGTTGCTCCTTCGAATAAATTGTCAAATTACAAGAAGATAAATGATGTTAATATGAAAGCTATGCAAAATCAAATAAATAATGTAAAAAATGAATCGAGAAATGAAATGCAAACTTCAATACAAACTTCAATGTCAAATAAAACTAATGAGCTTAAGAATATGATGGCTAGTTTTTTCTAAATGAATACCGCTTCTTCTTCGGGTACGGGTTCACTTCCTAGCAACACCGTTGCTAACCCGAGAGGTGACTTGAAAGCAATCACCACCCGAAGTGGTATTTCTTATGAGGTGACAAAGGATACGGTGCAACCAAGTACCGAAAACATCCAACCTCTGGTAGTCCAAATTCAAGCTCCAATTGATGAGCCCATTGTTGCTCCTAAGACTAAACCGTCTATACCTTATCCTTCGAGAGCCAACAAACAAAAGCTCCGTTGAAAAGATGATAATCTAGCTTCAAAATTTGTTGAAATCTTTAGGGAATTACACTTCGAGCTCAGTTTCACGGATGCTTTTCTACATATGCCGAAATTTGCTTCAATGTTTATAAGTCTCCTTAATAACAAAGAAAAATTGTTTGACTTAGCTAAAACACCGGTAAATGAGAATTGCTCGGCGGTTATCCTAAAAAAGTTGTTCGAAAAACTTGGAGACCCCAGCAAGTTTCTTATTCCTTGTGATTTTTCGGAGTTAGTAGAATGCTTAGCCTTGGCCGATCTTGGTGCAAGCATCAACTTGATGCCTCTTTCCATATGGAAGAAGCTCTCACTCCCTAAACTTACTCCTACTTAAATGATTCTTGAACTTGCGGACCGATCGACTACTACTCCATCCGGTATTACTGAAGTTGTCTTTGTAAAAGTAGGAATGTCCCATTTTCTGGCCGACTTTGTGGTCGTTAACTATGTTATCGATCCTCGGGAGCCCTTAATTCTCGGAAGACCCTTTTTGAGGACGGCACATGCTTTGATTGATGTTTAAAGTGAAGAATTAACTCTTCGAGTTGATGATGAAGCCATAACCTTTAAAGTTGGTCAAACTTCGAGATACTCTTACAATGATGTTGTGTCAATTAATGGAATCGATGTCACCGACGTAGCTTGTGAGGAGTATGCTTAAGAAGTGCTCGGATTCTCGGATAGTTCTACGAGTGGCAATCCCACTCCGTCTTTAGATCCAATCCTTTCTACTTCTTCCCTTGCTCTCACTCCTTTTGAGGAAGGTGACTTCATTTTGGAAGAGATCGAAGATTTTCTTACAAATGATTCAATTCCACCGGGAATTGATGATGACGAGTTTGATCCGTAGGGAGACCTTCTTCTACTCGAGAAGTTATTAAACAATGATCCATCATCTCCTCTCCCCTGATGAAACTTCGATTTGAGGAAATTAAATCGATTAAAATCTTCTATTGATGATCCTCACGAGGCTTGAGCTCCAGGATTTACCGTCTCATCTTGAATTGCATTATTTGAAGGAACCGTTAATTACCCGTCTAATTTCTAAGGAATTAAACAGATGAAGAAAAGGCCACCCTTTTAAAGGTTCTTAAGTCACACTTAACAGCCATTGCATTGGAAATTTTTCCGACATTAAGGGTATCGACCCTAGTTTTTGTACTCATAAGATCTTAATGGAAGACGATTTCAAACCGGCGATTCAACATCAAAGAAGGGTAAATCTGAAAATTCATGAGGTTATCAAAAAGGAAGTTCAAACTCCTTGATGCCTATTGATTTACCCTTTCTCTGATTAGTCCAGGGGGGTGAGGCCCGTTTCATTGTGTACCTAAAAAAGGTGGTATGACCGTAGTTGAAAATGAAGATAATGAGTTGATTCCTAGGTTAGTTACGGGATGGCGTGTTTATATAGATTACCGAAAGCTTAATGATGCGACTCGTAAAGACCATTTCCCATTACCTTTCATGGACCAAATGCTAGAACGTTTAGTAGGGAACGAATACTATTATTTTTTAGATGGATTTTTCGGGTATTTTCAAATTCCAATTGACCCACAAGACCAAGAGAAGACCACTTTCACTTGCCCTTATGGAACGTTTGGCTACCGACGTATGCCTTTCGGTTTATGTAATGCTCCGGGCACGTTCCAAAGGTGCATGATGGCCATTTTCTATGATATGATCGAGGAAACAATGGAGGTATTCATGGATGACTTCTCGGTCTTCGGGGATTCTTTCTCGTCATGCCTCTCCCATTTAGACAAAATGCTCAAACGGTACAAAGACACTAATTTAGTTCTAAATTAGGAGAAATGCCATTTTATAGTAAAAGAAGGCATCGTTCTAGGACATAAGATTTCAAAGTCCGGGATTAAGGTCAACAAAGCCAAAGTTGATGTTATAGCTAAACTCCCTCATCCGACTTCCGTCAAAGGCGTTCGAAGTTTCTTAGGTCACGCCAGGTTCTATCGTTGATTTATTCAAGATTTTTCTAAAATCGCCCGTCTAATGACCCATCTTCTTGAAAAGGAAACCCTATTTATTTTCTCAAAAGAATGTATTAAAGCGTTTAATATACTTAAAAAGAAGTTAACCGAAGCCCCGATTTTAGTTGCCCCCGATTGGGACCTACCATTTGAAATTATGTGCGACGCTAGTGATTATGCGGTAGGTGCAGTCTTAGGGCAACGTAAGACCAAACATTTTCAGCCTATACACTATGCTAGTAAGACCATGACGGATGCTCAAGCACATTACACTACTACGGAAAAAGAGTTATTAACCGTGGTGTATGCTTTCGAGAAATTTCGGCCTTACTTAGTTTTATCAAAGACCATAGTGTATATGGACCACTCGGCTCTTAAATATCTTCTTGCCAAGCAAGATGCTAAACCGAGATTGCTCCGGTGGATTCTCCTACTCCAAGAATTTGATGTCATTATTTGTGATAAAAAAGGAGCGGAGAATCTAGTGGCCGACCACTTATCAAGACTTGAAAATCCCCACCAAGATGCTCTTGAGAACAAGGAAATTACTGAAACATTTACTCTCGAGACTCTTGGTATGGTTACCTTTCGTGGTGATTCTAGTACCTCATGGTTTGCCGACATTGCAAACTACCATGCAAGGAATTTTATTGTGAAAGGGATGTTGTCCCAACAAAAGAAAAAATTCTTTAAGGATATAAAGCATTACTTTTGGGACGACCCTTACTTATTTAGAATTAGTGCGGATCAAGTGATTAGACGATGTGTTTACGGCCAAGAAGCCATTGATATCCTCACGGCTTGCCATAATGGACCCACCGGGGGACATCATGGCGCCAACTACACCGCTAAAAAAGTCTTTGATTCCGGATTTTATTGGCTGACTCTTTACCGAGATGCCCATGACTTGGTCATACGGTGTGACGCTTGTCAATGTCAAGGCAAAATCTCGCAAAAAGATGAAATGCCCCAAAATGCAATTCAAGTTTGCGAGATCTTTGACGTATGGGCCATCGACTTTATGGGCCCGTTCCCGTCTTTACCAGGGAACAAGTATATACTCGTGGTCGTCGATTACTTGTCGAAATGGGTTGAAGTGAAAGCGCTCCCCACCAATGACAGGCGAGTTGTTTGCAAATTTTTAAAATCTCTCTTCGCCCGATTTGGGACCCCTCGTGTTATCATTAGTGATCGTGGTACCCATTTTTGCAATGACCAGTTCGCAAAGGTCATGCTTAAATACGGAATTACTCACCGTCTTTCTACCGCGTATCATCCACAAACGAGTGGACAAGTATAGGTTTCAAATCGTGGTTTGAAACGTATCTTGGAAAGGACCATTGGCGAAAATCATGCTTCATGGTCCGATAATTTAGATGATGCGTTATGGGCCTTCTGTACCGCTTTCAAAACACCCATCGGGTGCACTCCATATAAGCTAGTGTACGGAAAGGCTTGTCATCTTCCTATCGAACTTGAACACAAGGCCTATTGGGCCTTGATACATTGTAATTTTGACCTCAAGACCGCTGGTGATCACCGGAAAGTTCAAATGAATGAATTAAATGAACTTCGGGATCAAGCCTATGAGAACACTTTAATCTACAAAGAGAAAACGAAGAAGATTCATGACTCCAAGATTAAAAACCGCATTTTCAACGTTGGTGATCGAGTTTTTCTCTTCAATTCTCGATTATAGATCTTCTCGGCAGCCTTAAAAACCCGTTGGAACCTTACCGACTCACCATTGCTCCAAGTTTTTCCCTTATGTACCGTCCGAGTTATCTCAAACCACGACCAAACCTTAAGGTGAACATCATAGACTCTAGCACTAATTTGGAGGGCCACCGATGGTTGTCTTATGGATCCCAAACCTTCCATATGGACAACAAATTCAGGACGAGTCAATGCTTAGTAACTCATTATTAAACAAGCCTTCGTGGAGTAACCATGCTTATCCAATATAATAATAGTAGTAAGAATAAGTTGACGTGCGGAGGTTCGGCTTCCATCCTATTCCGTGTTTCGTGGTTTGTGTTTGTATTCCCCCAAGATGCCCAGATTATAAGACTCGCGTGCTCATGGTTTGTCCTTCGTTCACTTGAGCTTCAATCCTTACATGATTATTGGAATCACATAATCCAAATACTTATCGACTAATGTAATCTTTTGAGCATAAACTTAATACACGATCTTTAGATTTACGTAGAAATCCTCCCTTAAAAAATTGAGACCAATGTTCAATCTAGTATGTGGGAATCTATCGATTTGATTCCCTGCTGCAGTCGTTGTTTCACGTAATCCCTTTTTTCCCATCAAAAATACAAAAAAAAGAATAATTTTAAAAATTTCAAAAATAAAATAATGTTTTTGTCACAATGTTTACTTCTGCCTGGGGTAAGAATACATAGATAAATTTTGACTCGATCAAGCGTATATGAGTCCCTCCTTAGACTTTGTCCTTAACCTTTAAAAACTTGTCTAAGCTAGTTTTATTGAACTAAGCATTCCGCAATCTTTTTGTTAAAGATTTTAAATTTGGCGAGACGAAAATGATAGAGTTAATTATGAGTTAGATGCTAAGGAAGGATTAGTTGGAAATCTGAAGAGCTCATAAGTGTAATTTGTGGCTTTTTCTCCCATAAGCTCCTAACCTGACTAATAATAAGTGCTATTTTTGAAAATTAAACTTAAACCAACAATTTTTTAATGTAGTCGATAACAATAATTTATTTAGTCTTAGTTTAAATTTATACTTAAATTTTCTAAAAAGAAATTTTCTCTATATATCATGGTAATATAAAGTGTTAAAAAAAGAGGTAATAATAATAATAAAAAAACTATGGGCTGATAAAAGTTTACTGCCTCTTGCCGACACACAACCGATGTGACAGTCTTCAAAAGAAGGCCCATAGTAAGAATAATAATCCGAGACTGATAAAAGTTTGCTGCATCTTGCCGGCTCATAACTGATGTTGCAGCCTTCAAAAAGGTCGAGGATTTCCTTCGTTTAAAGGATGTATAATTATATTAAGTGTAATATATGTGATTTAATAAATATAGGGAAAATATTTTTTTCTTAAATTTAAATATGCTTTTGAACTAATACTATTCTGTTTAAGTTGTGGTTTTTCTAAATAAATTGTTTACTTAACGAGAAGCCTAAGAGTTTTTGAAACCGAAGGTCCGTGAGTTCCGATACTATTCTCTGTTAGGTGTCAAAAGCCTGGTCACTTAAGCCAGTCTCGGCTGGGATGTGCCGAGAAGAAAGTCGCTACATGGAATGATCTCGCCTTCAAAATCATAATTCTTGGGTGGAACGTAAAGCATAGAAATATTGCAATTTTCTTAAAAAGGTTGATCCATGGTTGAAATTCGAAATAAGCACATTCACATAATATATAATAATTGTCGGGAGTGAAAAGTTTACAAGTTACAAATATGAGTAGTGCTAGCATCTTAACTTATATTTAACGGTGATTTTGTTTTAGTGCTTGGTTTGGGACAAGTGAAAAGTCGGGAACGATGAATTTATCCTTTTTGGGCAATTTAAGATTGAAATGCTTCTTATTCTATGACCCTAAAGATTATGAAAATAACAAAAGTCCAAACATTCTAGTTAGAAAAAGAAAAAGGAAAAATATAAAAAATATGTGTAGTAGTTAGTGTAAATATATCAAACTGCCCCCCCCCCCCCCCCCCCCCCCCCCCCCCCCCCCCCCCCCCCCCCCCCCCCCCCCTCTACTCCCCACCCCCCCCCCCCCCCCCCCCCCCCCCCCCCCCCCCCCCCCCCTCAAAACGGTGCTTTTTCAAGCTAATGATTCTTCAATCTCTTTTGATGAACACTTAGCTACTTTCCGATGTAATTAGTCGAGGAGGATTGAGATTCTTAGTCTTCTAAAAGTGTTTACTTATAGCATTGCGTGAGGACACGGCAATATCTTAGTATGGAGGATTTTGGTATGTGCTTAATTACACATACCTTTTACCTATGAAAACGAGCTTAAATAACCAAAAACGGACATAAAATGCCAAATATATGTTTGTTTTGCTTTGTATACTGTGCAGGTATCGGATATTCACTAAAGGACAAAAATGAAGCCAAAACGACAAAACTGAGCACGGGAATGGAAAGAGCTTGAAATGTCAAAGCCAAAGACGTGTGCATCTTAAATGGGCCAACCCGTAACCAAGTTAATGGGTCGAGTCATCCCATAACGCTTTATCTACAAGCCTTATAGTTTAAAAAGCCCAAAGTCCAATTATTATAAACCGGCCTAAGATCAAAAGACCATTAGCTAACACTTAACCTAATCCATTACGCCATTAGTCCTTAAGGGTTTACACTGTCAGTCCTTAAGGTTTTACACAGTTAGTCCCTAAACTGTTTTCCCGTTAGTCCTTGCACCTTTTCCCCACTAGTCCTTAACTTTACACCACTAGTCCCTAACTTTACACCACTAGTCCCTAACACATTACACCGTTAGTCCCTACAACTAACTTTTCCATTAACCCCGTTACCAAAATTAAACCTAATACCCCCAAAACCCTTTTCCCACCATTGTTACTATTCATCTGTCACTTTCTCTCGACCCCTGCTCCAATAAACAAAACCCCATCACTATCCCTCAACCCCATTTCACAAACAGCCAATTCCACCTTGGCAATCCCATGAGTTCTTATTGGTTGATGATCAAAGACAAAGAAAATTTGATAGACTTAGTGACCAAGAAAATTTGATGGCTATGATGAAGACTTCGACATCTCTCACACAACAAAAACACCTCTCACGGAAAAAACACAAGAAGAAGACCTTGAACCTTCATAATTCTCTATAAATAGGACCTTGTAAGCCCATATGAGACATATTCAGTTTCTTAGTTTTAGTATTAAAATTAGCTTATTGTAGTTTTTATTCAAGTCTTGTAACTATTTTTAAGAATTAATGAAATTTGAGGTTTTTAAGTTATAAAATTATGAGTTTTTAAGTTCATGTTCCATTGTTGCTAAAAGTACGTTATAAGCTATCATAAGCTCTGTTTCACTTATATATAATCTATTATATTTAAACAAGATAAACTTTTCCATAGTTTATAGTGTTTAAGCATTTTCATCAAAAATCACTCAAAAAGCTTGTAGGATTGATATTCCTTAATGAAACACTGATATACTGTCAACTATGCGGAATCTAGTTGGCAGTACTTAGAAGAACACACAAAGATTAATCAAACGATTTGTATTATAAACCTTTTGAATCTGCCTAAATTGCAGATCCCTAATACAATACTAATAATTCGTGTTCGTTGTTCTGTATATTCTAATACCTTCCTAGAGATCCTTTTATAAACATAAGGATAACTCTAGTAGTTGTACAGTCCTTGTATATCATAAACACTAATCAATACTAATCACTAGAATAACTGTTACAAGATAATTACTAACATAACCGTTTAAATGATAATCCTTTAAGATTCCTTTATCCACGACATTACGTTGACTTTTCCATACTAAGTAGGCAGTACTTCGATCTTCAACTTAGCAGTACTTTGACCTTTTGACTTGTATTTCCCAACAATCCTCCCCTAACTTGAATTCTACTTGCTTGACTTCAAGTTTCTTGATAGTTGGTCTTCTTTGTTCAGTATCAGTCTGTCTTGTCATTTAAGCAGTACTTGCCTTTAATCTTTTAAGCTTCATCCTTTGAGCAGTATCTTGTACACAATCTGTTTGAGTATCTTGAAATGTAACCTCTTGTTATGAACATAAACACTTCTCTTTGTCTTAGCATCAAACAGATTGTTCTTCTCAGCAACATGTCTTCTCAGCAACGTAAATGGTTTTTATGAGCCTTTACCAAGTAGCCATTTACTCTTGGCTATTCAGTTCTTTGGTACCTAGAAATGGTAATAATCATGGTAAACTGAAACCACTTCAACCCTCAGAACTTTATGCATATGTGTGTTTAAATACTATAGACTTTGTTGGTAAAGTCATTACAACCATAAACGGATTTGATTAGTCCCTTATACCTGTAGCCTATGCACCAGGACTAGTCAACTCTCATTACTAAAACATTGGTGAGTTGAGGACCAGTATAGGGTATGTTTTTATGCGCAAACTATTAAAGCAATCAACGGATTATGAGTTTTCCTTTACCAAAATCTTTTGCTTAGGAATAGTCAATAAAGTCAGTGCACTACCATGGTGTATGTGATTTCACCAACAATTTTGTGGTAAATTGTCAACCATAACAATGGAGATTTCTTTACCAAAACTTTTTTTGATTTGGACTAGTCAATTCATATTTTATGTTAGACATGGAGAACTTGATTACCATTTGCTGTGTGGAGTTAGTCCACACTCAATCCCTTAAAACAGTTTGATTCAAATATTTTGTGCCTTAAATATTTTGACACACTCAAATCTCACATACTTCAAAAACAACCTTTTAACTAATAAGAACTTTCACAGGTACTGTTTTGGTTTTTTACACTATCATACTTTGGAAATAAAGTACTGCTGATCACACAGTTACATCATTTTATCAAAACAAAATATATTAATCTCAAAGAAAAGTTTTGATAAATCATACCAGTTGTTTAAGAATTGTCACCATCATCAGTTGTCCATAAAATGAATAGATGTATCAAAGTAATGGCTATCTCACTTTCATCTTCAACTTCCATTCCATGATCCAGCACCTTAAACATCACTCTCTAGATAGAGGATAATCTTACTCTCAGTCCAGCATATGAAATCATAGTGCCATCCTCTAACTCAATGTAAGCACTATCCTGAAATATTCATTTAGTCTCCACCTTATGATTTCCCAATCTTCTGGATTTCTTCAGAAGTCCATCATCACTCATTTTAGGAGTTTTACCCAATAGTTTTGTAAGATCACCTATAAGTATCAACCTAAACCGGTTGGAGGAATGAGCTCAAAATACTCTAACAACCAAAATAGATTTTTGTAAATCCTTTCTATCCAGAGATAATGTAGTATCTCCCCACAAAGTGTCAAAAGCCCTGAAATGATTAATCTCTGTGTAAAATGTGAGATATTGTCCATCAGGTGTGAATCAATAACCTGGAGCTCTTAATAAGGAGATTCTTCTATGACTCTTTATCTTGTGCACTCTTTCAAAATCTACAATCCTTAAGATAGTCCCAATCTCATCAACTGTCTCATTCCTCACTTAGAGCCTCTTTGATGGCTGTATCTTCAGAAACTGTAGCTTTCCTTTTTCCATAAAAGTCTTTTTGTTTTCTCTTCGTTTCAACATCTCCCTTTCTTTCTCTGAGCAGCCCATTGGGAATAAAAATATTTGAAGGAGTCTATTAATAGATTTCTTGAACTTTGTCATACAATTCCTTCATCTGTGGATACTTGAGATTTTGCAAATTCTTGTATCCTTGACCTTTTAAGAAATTCATCATCTGATTCCTTTCTTGAGCAAGAGAGGTAGTCTTTGGCTTTGCTTTCTTCATTTCTTCCAACCGTTTCCTTTCTTCTTCTGCATCCCATTCAGCTTGAATCTTTCTAGCAACCTCCTCGTCATTTGTAGTCTCCAAAGCCCTGATTTGTTGAAGAGTTAATTTCTTCTTTTTGGGTTCTTCTACCAAGATCCCTTTGCCTTTATCTTTCGGGTCAGCAGCTTGAGATGGTTGTTGAGGTTGAGGTTGAGATTGTATGGGACCAGGAATGCTTAAACCTCTTGGTCTAGAGATATCAGCAAGAACTTCATCAACTTTAAACTGTTCTTCAGGCTCTATATTTTGAGTTGGACGGATTGGGCTTGAAGGACCTGCTTCATCTTCAAAATTTAAGGTCCTTGGAGTAATAGTACTCTGTCTAGCAGTACTTTGAACTACCTCCAAATCCAGTTCTTCAGTATCTCCACTCTTTACATTAGAAGCCTCTTTCTCCTCAACATTGATTTCTTCAGTTTCATCACTCTTTCTTTCTAATGCTTCTGTTTCATCGCTTTTTCTTTCAATGTCAGGAGTAACAGCAGCATCTTTATCAACAATATCTTCAAAGAAAGGATCTGCTGTATAATCATCTTGAACATAGTGCTCTTCAGACAAAGTACCTTCTTCCTTATTCCTCCCCAATTTGACTGAAGACATTTTCTTCTTTTGCTTCTTTCTTCGTCTCTTTTGCTTCGCAAGGTGCTGACTTTCTACCCAAAAAGCATGATGTTTGACCACTGGAGCTACGAATTTGGACAGTTTCTTGAGTTTGGCCTTCAGCTTATGAATCTGTTTGGCTTGAGAAAGAGTTTGCTTCTTGAGTCTCCTAACTTCCCTGTTTAAAGCATAGAGATCCAAAAGTCCCTCATCTCCTCCAGACGTTTGAGACGCATCTGTGGGAGTATAATCATTGGGAGATTTTGGAATAGCAGCAGTACCTTGTAGATTAGCAGTCCCCCTTTTGAGTTTATCATACCTGAACTTCAGCATATTGAACTTCAGCAGTCCTTTGAGAGGTATCAGTACCTTGAACTTCAGCAGTCCTTTGTGAAACACTAGCTTGAGCAGCACTTTGATCAGGGGTACCTTGAGCATCTCGTGCATCCCTAGAATGAGGACTAGTACTATGTGCTTCCTCTGCTGCTAATGCTGTTACAACCTCTAACATATGTGGAGTCAAAGGAGTAATCTTACATGAGAACTTAGGACTATGTTTCCTCATAAAAGTGAAGATCTTAGAGGGAAGTGTAACTGATGGTATAAAATCCTGAGGTCTGGCTACTCCCTCTAATTGCTTGTTCAAAAACAGTTGAATGAACCTAGGATACATAAGAAAAGGTGTACCATTGGAAATATGTCCTAGCATTCCATTCATTATCATCAAAGAAAAATTGAACTTCTGATTCGTTGCTAATCCTACTAGGGCAGAGGCGATGTTGGTTCCAAATTGCTCCCATGAGGTACTCTTAGGACTAAGACAGTGAAGTAATACATGAACTAAATACTTCCACTGTGGGCTAAATAAAGGTTTAGAGAAAGTGAGTTGTGCTAAATTACCCTCGTAGCCAATATCTCTGAGCACGTCCCAAATAACTTGCTTAGGAAAGCAATCTACACCGTGTGCATCATCAAAGAGTAGGTCAGCTCGAATGGTTTCTTCAGAAATCAAAATCTTTTTGCCAGCGACCATCGCGCGAATGTGAGGTACGTCATTGATCACTCTGAGAGAAGCGGTAGCCCAAAATTGTTGAAGCCATGGACCGATTAGATCAGGATCAACTAACAACGAGTAGTTAATTGAGCATCCAGTTAGATAGTCGATGATTTGATAAAAATCAGCATTCTGCGCCGTCTTCTCCACACAAGCGATCATGTTGTGTTTGTTACAAGTGCGAATATTTGCCATTTGAAAAGAAATTGATGTGCGTCGGAGGTTGGAATTAAAAATTTGTGAATGAAAAGAGATAAAATGAGAGAAAAATGCAATTCAGTTGAGTATTTATAGGTTGCGTTGGATAACTATAAAGTTACCGTTGTAAATACGTTTTTAGCGCAAAAACGTATGTTTGACCGTTGACCGAACGTTAGAACAGTACTTAGTTGTCTAAGCAGTACTTTCTAAGACAAGCAGTACTTTGAGTTGGCGAGGCAGTACTTTCAACTTAAAAAGATTTCCAACTCAAGTTTGTCCACCACAACCCTGCAATTTTGCAAAATATCTCTTCAAATCATCAAAACTCTGAACAATCATTCATATCCTCCCCTCAAATGTAGCTAGAGTGCTTCCAAAGATCCATTCTAATCAAAACAGTACTTCACTTGTACACCAGTACTTTACATGTGATCCTCCCCTCAAATGTAGCTATGGGTTCATCATCCCAATAGTTACCACCAAAAAGTTAAATCTTGCTAAGTCAAAGCCTTTGGTGAGTAAATCTGCTACATTGTCATCAGTATGAACCTTGACCACATTAATGAGCCTTTGCTCATAACAATCTCGAATGAAGTGATGTCGAATCTGATTTGCTTAGTTGTGGGAGTGGAAAAAGGATTCTTTACAATGCATATGGTACTTCTCATTTGTCTATATGGATTTCAGTGTTCATGAAGTTAAATCCATAATCTAGCAGTTGATTTTGCATCCAAAGTACCTGAGCACAACAACTTGCAGCTGCTACATATTCTGCCTCTGTAGATGATATAGCTACAATTGTTTGTTTCTTGCATTGCCAAGAGACCAGTCTTCATTCATGATATGACATCCTCCTGAAGTTGGGACAGTTATCATGATTGTCCCAGCATTAGTCACTATCATGGAATAAGCTTCTAAATGAAAAGGAGAGACTTAGGATACCTAGACAATTTTGGTTGATGTTTTTCGAGGTACCTAAAGTTCTTGTGACAGCATGCGGTGAGAAACCTTTGGAGTGCTTGAAATCTTGCACACGGACAAAACAGCAAACATTATGTCTGTCTTGAAGCAGTTAAAGTACATGAGACACATCATAGACCTATAAGATGTACATCAACATCTTCACCTTCTTCATCTATTTCTCAGAGATTTTAAGAGCTCTTAATTGGGGTGGATGTGGCTTATAGTTCTAAAAGTCAAATTTGTTGAGAATGTCTTCACTTATTTGTCTTGACTTAGAAAAATACCGAGCAGAAAGTTTGATTGATTGATGCCCCAGAAGTAAGTGGTTCACCCATTGACTCATCTTGAATTCCTTTGCATAAGTTCTTAAAAATCCTTCCCATAGAAAGACTTGGTAGGATCCAATGATATATCATCTACACTATACCTGTACCAACATGATATCTCATTCTATCCTTCTTAATAAACAAGTTTTATCAATAGCCCTCTCCTATAACCATGTTTTCAAAAGAAAAGTGGAAAGTCTTTCTTACCTTGCTTCTTGGGGGCTTGATGTAGGCCTTAAAGTGCCTTGACAGCTCTGTAGACCTTGTTTTGGATGCGAAGGAATCTTCAAACCTGGGAGGCTGTTTGACATACACGTCTTTCTATGTTGTTGGCCATATAAGAATGCACTTTTGACATCTATCTGATAGACTGTTAAAGCCCATGAAAGATGCAAATGCAAAGAGTCTGATCTGTTCAATTCTAGCAATGGTTTGCAGAAACACTTCATCATAATCCACACCTTCCTTCTTGTACTGTACCCTTGTGCAACCTAATAGTGCTTTATTCTTGATAATAGTACCCTGTTCATCTCTCTTGTTTCTGAAAACCCTATTTAGTGCCAATCCTCGCTGGCATCTGGTACAATCTCATAACTACCATACATCTTGTCAGCTTGATTGAAGCAGCTCTTCTTGCATCGCTTTAATCCCCAACTTTCACTGCTAAAGCTTGGAGGACTTTCTTGGAGTTCCTCTTGAGATAAGAACAAGCAAACATGCTTGTCTGCTGATCTTTTGTGGTTAGTTTCTGTTTGCTTGTATATGAAAGCATAACAATGCTGGTGTTGGACAGAAATCACTTTCTTTGTGCTTTCCTTCTGGTCTGATTCCAGCGAGTTCTTTTGCAATTATGTGACTATGAGGATGATTCTTATGAATTCTAAGTGTATGGAGTAGAGGTGACATCAATGTAGGTCCAATGTTGTTGTAGGTCAGACGCTTCCACCTTCCTTAGTGTCTGTAATTTTCATCATCAAAAGTATTTGTAGAGAAATACATTCTTTTGGAAATCATCATCACGAATCTGAGGGTGATTTGCCAGTACTTTGAGAAGGTGTGTTAGCAGTACTTAGAGTGAAAGTACTGTCGACACACTCTTTTCCCTTTTCATGTTGCTATTCTCCTCTTTTCCTTTTCAAAAGCATTCCTTTGTAGCATCTTTGTGAAGTTTAGCAATGATTTTTTTGATGCATCAAACTCACAAGCTCATCATGGTAGAAGCTTGTTCGTCAGAGGACAATGGAACTTCTTTGTCAGCAGTACGTTCCTCTGAAGGCTTATTCTGAGCTGCATGAATGTTTGGGACCTGAACATAAACTGCTAGTTCTTAAATCTTCTACATAATTTCATTATAAGCTGGTTTCTTGGTCCTCCTGATATCGCATAGTTTTCTTTCCTTACAGGTATGTAATTCATTGAAGGAGTTAGAAGTTCAAGATCAAACATCCAATCAGGACCTTTTCCTTTTGATCCTCCTGATTCTTAAGATAGTTTACATTGAAGACAATCTTGACCTTTTCTTGTGTCAATTGTTATAGACTCTAAAACCTTTGCTGCTAGTAGAGTATCCCAACAGATAGCCTTCTTCTGACTTGCCATCAAACTTACCCAATTGATCTAGGGTATTAAGTATAGTCAGAGGACATCCAAAAGGTCTCATGAAACTGTACTTAGGAGATCTTTACCATTCAAATTTTCAGAAGGAGTTTCATTTGAGGTTTAGTCACCAAAACTCTATTAAGCACATAACAAGCAGTATTGACTGCTTCAGCCCAAAATTGAATAGGTAAAAGGGAGTCTGCTAACATAGTTCTAGCAGCTTCAATGAGAGTCTATTTTTCTTTCGGCTGACACCATTTTTGCTGTGGAGGCCTTGCAAGTGCTATATTCTCTCTTGATTCCTTTCTTGGCTCAAAACTCATTCATTAGATGAATCTGATACCTGTTCCATGATCACAACTGATGGTATGTACTGTATGTCTTAGCCTGTTTTTTAGACCACGATTTGATCATGAAGCATATCATATGTTCATCCTTGTAAGCAAGAAAAACACAACTGAATTTACTTACAGTCATCAGTGACACCAAGCAGTTGTTCCTATTGACACTTCTATGAAACAGGTCCAAACAAATCCATATGGTGCAATTTAAGAGGTTCTCGGTCTGTCCTTTCTTCATCTTCTTGCAAGATGCTGTGTGTTTACCCTTTCTACTGCCAAACATCGAAAATTGATTCAAGCTTGAATGTCTTGGAAGTAACTCTAACCAGATTGCTTACACCAAATTGTTGATATTCTTGAAGATGAAATGCCCCAATATTTGTGCCATATGACAGCTTCATCTTTGTTGCTTTGCAACCAAACTTGTTATTCCTCCAGAAGGAATAATAATTCTTTATGTCCAGATGTATACATCATACTTTCTTGGGCTCGAAGTTTCACCAGATCTTCATTAACAAACTTTAAACTTTGGAGATAAGATAAGACACTCCTTATCAGTGAAGAGGACATTGTGTTTCTTATAACAGTATTTGTGAGAAACAGAAAGGAGTAGATTGAAACTTAAGCTCTCCACATAGCTGACTTTCTCAAACGTCTATGCAAAGATGTCTTGATGGTTACTTTTCCTGAGATTATATCCTCCTTTAGAGTCATTTCACAAAAAGCTCACATAACACCATGAATTCTTTAAATTCAGACAGCTTGTTCCTGGTTCTCCTGACATACTTCCAGAGCATCCACTATCAATCTATAGCATAGTCTTTGAGATCTTCTTCTGGATTGCCTGTAACCAAAGTTAAGAATTAGACTCTTTTAGGGGACCTAGAGTCATAACTGATGGGATACCCTAATGGGAGTAATACTCAAATTGTTGAGTGTGTTATGATCATTATCCTATTCACAGAATCTAAATAAGCTCCTTTTGGTCTCTATGTTTGATTTATCATGGCACTCCCTTTGACACTTACAAGTTTTGGAAGTACTGTTTGTGATCCAACAGTACTTTCTTTCTTAACCCAGATAGATTTCATAATTTTCTTGGGTCTTTGTGGTCGTCGTGAAGGATTCTTGTGTGTAGAAGACTTGTTGATGGTGACAAAACTTGAGGTTCTAGGTCTTATATTATTCCATCCTTGGATAATAAGGTCTACCAGTACTTTGTGAAAGTACTGCGTGTATTGTGTGTTGTGGTACTCTTGCGTTCGAGCAATACTTGATAAACGACCAGATAACAGGTTACAGTACTTTGTGAAAGTACTGCGTGTGGTACTCTTGGTCGAGCAATACTTGATAAAACACATTAGCAGTACTTTTTGAAGGTACTGTTCAAGTCAATTTTGGTCTGGCAGTACTTTTCAATCCTTCCCTTGTAAGTACTGCTGATGGGATTAAAAGACTCCTTTCGGGTTGGGTTACTAGGAAGTTTCCTGTAAATTACTATGTTTCCCTTTGGATGTTGTTCCAATGGTCTTGTGTCCCTTGAACACCTGTGTTCCTTAGGTATATGAGTTTGGGTTTGTTTGATGGTTCTTTCATGTAGATTACAGTCTTGATTAGGTACGATTAGGATTGTAACTATAACAATAATTATTTACCCCCTTTGTGCCCTAAGACCCGTTTTTTCCTAGAATCACTTGACCAACACTGTTTTTGATGCTAGGTGACCTATTTATCGAAAGATGTTTCACTATGGTCTGAGTTCAAACAGTTTTCTTTTGAAATATCTGAAGAGTTTTAACTAGTCTCTTCTTCATACTATCACCCAATCTTCAATTATGACTTTATTTCTATCACTTTCTGGTTGCTAAGAATTTGATTCTCTTGATTTAAGCGACATTATTCCTATTATGTAGTTCATCTATCCCTTGTAAAGGTGACATTGCCCTTGGTGTTATGATTACCTGTAGCGTGGAGGGTACTGTATGAAATCCTTTTGTTTTTTGAAATTTGGATACGTAATGTTTTTAGTGAAATTTGTATTCCCAGATGAATTTTCACTGTCCATACCACTGCTAGACTCAACCCCAAATCCTATACATGATTTATCAGACAAATATCTTTGTTTGTTTAGGACTTCATTTTGAAGTACAGCAGCATTTGACCATTTTTAAGTTTTTTCTTGAACTTCGTCTATTTCTTTTAAGGCTTGATCTAGTTACTTTTGTTTTTCTTCTAGTTCAAATCCCTTATCTTTAAGTCTTATTCCATCTGTTCATACTTATCACCCCAGCATATTCATTCTTTTTCATTGTGTTTTAAGTATCTTGACTTCTAAATGACTCATAAGCTCATTGATATTCCTAGAATTTCAGTCCTTAGCCTTTTGACAATTGTCTCTTTCGGATTGATAATCTTTTCAGCTACTTTTTATTAAGGATTACTACTTTTGGAACAGATAAGGTCCTCTGAGTTTGTAGCATCAAAGCTAGACGACACTGGTGTATCATCAGCTTTGTTTGCTCCAGTCAACTATCACCAAGTCCTTCTTGTCCAAAGTGCCACATGTTCTGCATCAACTCCATGCTCTAATCATCTTGTTCACTTCAGTCAGTGCCATCATAGCAAATGTACTGGTTAAATAACGAATTCTTGGTCCAGGTCAATATCTTCATTGTTGGTATGTGCTCATGCTTTTGAGTTTGAACTCTTCAATAGTAACTATCCTCTTTTCTTACGTCATTTGCTTTGTTTTCCTGGTATTTTGGCAAATCTACACTCCCTAGCAAAATGACCCAACTTTTGACAGTTAAAGCATTCAATCTTTGACTTATCAAAGGTAATCCCATTCTTTGGCTTGAGGTCAATGGGTCTTCCTGTTTTCCTCATAAACTTCCTTATCCTTGCAGTTATCATAGCCACCTGCCATCGAATGTCAATTTCTTCCATAGCATCCTCATCAATTTGTAGCAGGTCTTCATCATCATGAGTTGTAGGCATAGATGCTTGTTGAGCAAAGAAGGAACATATGATTTCATCTGAGTGAGAAGCACAGTTAGGAGCAGTTTGCACCTTGCTTGAGGCAGCCTGAGTATATCCTTTTAGGATATTTGATGGTAGCGTACTTTGTTTCAAAGTACTGCTTTGACTGCAGTGGAACAGGGAAAGCATTTTTTTGTGAGCTGGAGTTTGAAACACCCTTCAATTCATGCTCATACACCTTTAAGTTGTTGTAGAGATCATCAAACTCCAATTCATCCAATCCAGGTTGTCCCTGGCCTGAATCATTGTAGACCAATTCACAAAAAACCAAAACTTGCCAACTGATGGTAAACTTTCGTAGAAACTTGCAAATTGCATCTTCAGAGAACACTTTAGGATCATATACTTTCAGCATACTAAGGATGTCTGAAACCTTTCATATGATGATACTAGCTTCTTCTCTAGATCCGATGGTAAACGTCTCGAATTGTTGTTCAAAGATTTCTTTTGCATCTTTCTTTGATGCTCAGTGCTCAAATCTTGCTTTTATGGCTGTCACATACACGTTTTTGCATTTGTAAAGGCATCATGAATACTAAGAGTGTCTATCAGGAATTGCAGAAGAGAAAGCAATATGTAAGGGGCGTTCTCATTGTTTCTTCTTGAGTTGGCTGCAAGTGAAGTTTTTGGTGCTGTCGAGGATGCAGGATCAAAGGGGGGGGGGGTTGTGGCTTGGTCTTCATTGGTGAGTATATCACATTGATATGATCAGTGATGGCTAATATATTGATGCATCTTCATGACCTAAGGTCATATTCACCCTTCTTGTCATGGGATTCTTTAGTGCAGTGAACGGACGAAGAGTGTGAGGGGATAGCGTCAGTTCAGACTTTTTAGAGTTTTGAAGATTTTGAATGATTAAAGATTCTTCCTAGATCAGTGTCTCTACACAAGCTCTGATACACTTGTAGGATACGATTTCCTTAATGAAAACACAGATTATACTGGTCAACTAATGCAGACAGAATCTAGTGGCAGTATAAGAAAGATCCCAATGCTAATCAAACGTTTGATTATAACTCTTTAGGAATCTGCTCTAAATTGCAGATCCCTAACACAATACTAAATTTAATATCACTTAAACTAATGCTGTCTTACTATTTTGCTTTGTTGTTCGTTGTTCATATTTTCTAAATACCTTCTAGAGATCCTTTTATTAAACATAAGGATAACTCTAGTTGGTGTACAGTCCTTGTATGACATTAAACACCTAATCAATATAATCATTTAAAATAACTGTTACAAGATAATTACTAAACATAACGTTTAATAATAATCCTTTAAGATTCTTTATCCACGGCAGTACGTTTGATTTTCCTATACTAGAGACATAGTTCTTTGGTCTTCAACTTAGCAGTACTTTGACCTTTTGCTTAGCGTACGTTGGACCTTTTGGACTTGTATTTCCCAAACAACATGTTTGAAACTATTTGAACTCTCGCTCGAAACTTCATTTACACACCGTGTCAATGTTAATCGACATTTCTAAGCACGTATATGTTATCGGATTCCAAGAGACTTGTCTGAGAAGAATCTTCTTTGGAAATTTTCTGTTTTTCTGATTTTGTATTTTCTTTTTGAGTTTTAAAATTTTGTATTTTACCTTTCTTATAAAAATTTGTACATGGTGATGTTTGCTGATTGATATCAAGCAGTTCTGTTTGAAGAACTCCAGATCAGCTGGAGTCAAACATCTCATACCAATCCTTTTGACAAGATTTTTAAAAAAAAACCTTAAACCGATCTCAGGAAAGGGCTTTCGTATAACATGTCCGCTAATGGTATTCAGTGCTGCAAAATTAATTCAATTTATACCATTTTCGACCCCTGTTCTCTCTATGAAATGTTACGAGTATAGCGGATGGCTTTGTTCGCGAATTCTTATACGGGGTGGCATGATTTTGCTATAATATAAAAAAGACCGGCTGACTGAGTTAGAGTCACATACAACGGTAATTTTGTTGTAGTTGAAGCATAATCTTAAAGCTGTGTCCTCATCACATTATTGAGCAAACTTGCAGATAAACGTAACTTACTCTGCCTCTGATGAAGACATTGCAGATGTAGTTTTGTTGCTTTGTCATCCAACTTACTAGCTTATCACCAAGGAATTGTATCCCTCCAGAAGTGCTTTTTCCGAGTATCAATGATCCTGCATGATCAGCGTTCTGATAATGTTGTTAGGTTCAAAGTAAGAATCTTTGGATACCTGAGTCCTATGTTAATGGTACCTTTAGGTATTTTAAAGATTTTTTAACCTTCCTTGAGGTGCTTTTGTGTTGGTCGTGCTTGATTAACATGCACAATGCTACTGCTTTGCACCAGTCTGTCTATAGATGTCAAGTACATGAGTGACCGAGCTTATATGATAACAGATTGGTCTACGGGTTCTCACTTAAATCTTACATTATAGTTGGGTTTATTAGCCAATGGTTTGTACCAATGGAGAGGACAATTGTCCATTATTATTACTTTTCAGAATTTCTAGCGTAATTGGGCCTGATTGATAAAATACCTTTGGGTGATGGTGGATTGAAGTCCTAAAAGAATTTCATATCCCCCATAAGGACATTTCAATCTACTATGGCATTAACTATTTTTTTCAAATCTTTTTGAATATTTAGGGTTTGTAGACCCAAAAATTATGTCATCAACGTAAATATGCACTAGTAGAATATCCTCCCCGTATTTTATCTTGAATAAAGTTAGGTCAATTGTACCTTTAGTAAAGCCTTTGGACATCAGGAAGTTGGAAAGTTCATCATACCAGGCTCTTGGAGCTTGTTTTAATCCATACAAATCTTTCTCTAAAAGGTAGTCTTTTTTCTAGATGATCTGGATCAACGAACCCTTCTGGCTGAGCAACATAAACCTCCTCCTTCAGTGGACCATTAAGAAATGCCATTTTCACGTCCATCTGATAGATTAGAAAAGACTTGTGTGCTGCGTATGCAATGAAAATCCGAACTGCTTCTAAGCGAGCTACTGGTGCATTGATTTTCAAAATCAATACCATCTTCTGTGCATTAACCTTTAGCTACAATGCTGTGCTTTTGTTTTGACGCGGGGGAAAAATAATGACATTCTGATCTTCTCCTTCTTGTTCTTACATAACACTTTAGCTTTATAATAATTGGCAAAAGGTTTTGTCGTCTAGTTCATAGATTTTAGTCTTGTTCCGATGGAGTGTTGAACACACAATTTTGAAAGATTATGAATTGTCATCGAGAAATTCTTGAAAAATTGTGTTCAACTTTTTGAAAAACCAGATGTTAGAGGACTTCTCTTCTAACGGTAAGGGTAAGCGCACTGAAACGTACACTATCCTTTTTCTTGAGCTAAAAACATTGAATGTCTTGTAAGAACAGCTCAAGACCGAGAAACGTTAATTTTCTCGTTGTGAGGATAAGTTATAAACCTTCCTTTATTTGAAGTCCGGGTTATGTACTGACATTTGCACATAAGCCATTTAGAAAATTAGAAATGACATGTTTTGAAACTATTTGCAACTCTCGCTCGAACTTCATTTACACACCCGTGTCAATGTTAATCGACATTTCTAAGCACGTAAATGTTATCGATTCCAAGAGACATGTCGAGAAGAATCTTTTTGGAAATTTTCTGATTTTCTGATTTTCTTATTTTGTATTTATTTACCTGTTGTCCTCAGCATTGCTATATGATGGTGGAATAGTAATTCCAACTCTTGTCGTGATGTAGCTGTCTTGACTGCTAGAGGAACAACTTTTGGAACCAGCTTTGAACTTGACGGTTCATTGCCGTGGTCTTGAATTCCGAGTTCTGAACGGTTATGATCAGAAGTCATTTGATGAAGAACGAGGCTTGAACTGCGTTGTTCAAACGTCATTGACATGAAGACCGAGGCTTGAACTGCTGTGTTCAAACGTCATTGAAGTAGCTCATCTTTTGTGAAACCATTCTGGCACTGGTTTCTTAGACCCATTTGTCGTTTGTGGTGCGAAGGTTCTGAATGTTCATGATCAGAATCATTTTTGAAGATTTCATCTTGTGTCGAACCCCCATTCTGGCACTGGTTTCTTAGATATTAGTAATTTTAGCAACCACACTCTGAGATTTTCTGCTTTTCATTGTATAGTGCATCTGCATTTAGGTCAATTCTTTGTTGCTTTTGACCATTGAATGACGTACCTGCACTTAAACCCAGAGTTTGTTTGCTTGCATGAATATAAGGGATATTACTATTGAACCAATGCGGCTGGGTTTCATGTCAACTTGCCCATGAAGAGTTGAGTAATTTTCTGTGGGAATCCACCTAGATGAACATTACAAAAGATTCTACGTTTGTTTCCACCTAAGACAAAGATCTAGGATTCATTGTTTTCTCAGGGACGTGGTAGTCTTTTTGTTTGAGGATAATTTAATTCACATTTTTTCCCAAAAATCCGTATCCTATGTCCTTTGAGGATCTGTCTTTCTAGTTTCTTAGATGCACTTGGGACTTTTCTACGGGCATATAATCTTTATGTTGTTTATGGGATTTTGCATCCTTATTCTGTGCGAAGGCACGAGGGATTTACCTTGAGAGGTATTTCTAAGAGGCATTTATATGATTTGCACTGTAATGACTTTTTGCATGTAGGGACATTTGCAATTTCATTGACTTCCAAGAAAGGCTATTGTTTTCTATGTTCTCCCTAAGAGAACCATCTTTGTTTGAACTGACTACTCATTGATGCTTGCCAATTCCTAGGTTTTGGTTTGTAACCATTAGCAGTGTTGGGTCAATCTAGTAGGAATTCAATCAACTTAGGTTTTCCATTTCACTTCTTTGTCTTTTGAAGTTGTGCCACTTTTCTTAGCTTTTAGCTAGGTGTAGTTATGAACCATGTCATTGAGGCCGTATTTTCCCTTGGTGACTGATGTGACACATGCTTTGGGCAATTCCTAGAGGGGCCAGGTGCAATCACATTGGTGTTTCGAACTGCTTGTTTTCTAATCTGAGGAAAATTCTGTTGAGTGACTTGTTTAAACAAACCATCCGCAGATTAGTTTTATTACCGCCTGTTTCGTTTGAAAACTTCTCATTTCAAGAGAATTTGAAAAAAGGAAAGTCGGTTTTCCCTAAAAACTGATGGTTTTGGGAATTCGTTGAGCATTTGGTTGTGAACACAGTATGGTTTATTAAACTGAGTTTTCGACTTGTCCCTTGCAGGTTTCGGATGAGTTTCTTTTAACTCACTATGTATGTTTTGTTCTTGCATTTGAGCTTACAAATCTTGGTATTTCATGAATATTGTTCACGTGCTTTTTCGAAATACATTAGATCCGTTTTCTTGCAAAATGAGTTGTTTTTCATGTGTTCTTTACATTGTTGAAAAGCAAGTTCAAGAGAATCGAGTTTTTTCACGTTTAGAAAAACTTTTTAACAAATTATTAGGAACTTCTTTGTTAACAGATTAGTTTGTTTCGATAGAAAGCTTTTGTGCAAGACATTCACTTTCTTTGAACTTGTGAAGTATATAAGCAATGTAATCAGTTCATGAGCCATTTTAAATCAGACAGATTATGCCAAATACGAACATGTAATCTTTAGACAATAACTCTTCGAGAAGTAGATCTATATGTTTGAAAAATCAGCCTTTTCTGATTTCTGTTCGTAACTCCTTTTCAAGGGATTTAACGTACTCCAAATAGTCATGCATTTCTGTTTTTAGTTCATGAACAAAACAATGACTGTCCAGTATAGTTTTGTTTGAAAGAGGCATTAATAAGGTTTTGATCAAAACTTCCATACTCTTAGCAGTTGGGTTAGGAAATGCATATTAGTTGATTAGGACCAGCTTGGTTCCACAATATTGTTTCTAAAATGATTGAAGTTGGTTGTTCATTTTCGTTCTAAATTGTCTACTTTTACTAATGTATTTAGAACGGGTCGAAAGGACACGTTTTTGCAATGTTTGGTTTTGTCTCTTTGTTAATCGTTTTTTCTCCCATTGTCTTCTAACTTCTTTAGCGTGTTCCAATCTGATCAAAGATAGGTTTTGGATGGTGGTTTGAAAGTTTATAAAGATGTTTTGATATGTGTAATTCATATGGTTCACTTTGGTCTTTATCCAATTTTGATCTACTCTCCTTTTCAAGAGTCACTATTCTTCCCCATTGGGACTAAAATTGTTTTGCAGGATTCAAACGTATCATATGGGGATCTCATACAAATGAGGCTTTTCAGATTGAGCTATCTTGAGGTACTTTGGATTAGCAAAGGTTGATCTACCATTATACGTTGCGCATTTGGGTGCTAACATGTGAATGGTCTGAAATTGACTGATTCCTTTCTAAGAAATTTCATTTTAAAAACTTTATTTGTTGGTCCTTTTCAATCATCGTGGGTCAATGTCTTTTCTTCTTAACCTTTAAATTCGAAATAACCTTACTTTTCTCTTTGAGTCGACCTTCAAATTGTGACTCTAGTTAACAGCTCTTTTTGACTTAGCTCATCGTGTTTTCTGATTGACAAATGAAATTTCATAGGTTTTAGTTTTTTAAACCCTCTTGTATGTAATGTCTTTAGAGCGAATTAGTCCTAGGTTTCATTTAAACTTTGTTTGAAGTTTTTTAATCATCGTTTCGGTCATTACGGGCCGTGTACTTTCAAATCGTCTGTTTGGTCTGAAGTGCAATCAGGACAACTTATCCCACTGCTAGGGGTAGCCTCCCTAGGAGCCCTACTAGTTCATCAAGGTTAGTTTTCACTCTTCCAATTCTTGAGTCATGATGCGTTTGCTTTCTTTTATTGCTTTAAATCATTTTGTTTTCCTCAGTATCAAAGAGTTAAATTTGCAATTAAATTAGCAAGGCAACATAGCTCATCAACACATTCAGCCGCATTTTAATCAAACCTGATGATTCATTAGAATACATATATTTGATGACTCAGGCATGACATTGCTATCAACTCTCTCCAAAACATATGTGTCGTTAAAGGTATTCAGGTTCCCAGAATGTCGTCGTACATTGGCAAACACATCATTTTCATCATGTTTTTGTACCTGTTCCAATGGCTGGACTAGTAGAATGGATTCTTCAGGTAAGCCTCCTGTATCTTTCGCCATGTAAACTGTGATGTGCTTCCATTTCTGTGTATCATTTCTCTTCATCTGATACAATCCCAATGCGAGTTTCATTCCTTAAACTTGTAACGGTGATTGTAACCTCTTGACCCTTGCATGTTGAATGCTGCACTGTCTTCTCACTCAACTTTTTTCAAGTACATTTAAGCTCTTGCTCATGACTTGCTCTTTTCTATTATACATTGCTCAATGGCGTTCGTGTTCTGGCTGATTGTTGTTGAATGTGTGAGCTGTCATTTTAGTGTAATCTTTGAAGATTTCTCTTACTTCTCGATCTGATGAAAAAGATCTTGAATAAATATCGAAATGCTTTAACAAGTCAGAGTTAATGAACCTTTCAAATTGTACTTTGATCACACTTAGAGCGGATTTGGAATCCATCTCGTAAGTTTGTTTCTTCATTGTGAAGTGTTTCTAAGTTATTCATGTGTTGAGATAATGAAACTTGAAGGTTCGACACTTTCACCAAGAGTTGTGCAATAGCTTTGTTGATACAATATACTCTGTCTTTTCGAGAAGTTGAGTGGTTGATTTAGTGCATTTAATTTGTTCAAGGAGTTTCTTTGAAAATCTATGCTTGCATCTGCATTTCTGTATCTTTGGTTCCTCTAACATGAACCGAGATGAAGTATTCTTTGTTTGCATTTTAGTGGAATTATGAAGTGTGAAAGTTGTTGGATTTAAGTGGATATGATGTGAATGAGGTTGTGGTTGTGTAGAATTCATGTTCACGGGATTTTACACGTCCTATGATTTAAAAAACCGATAAGTGAATTAAGGGGATTTTACAAAATCATAGAAAACGTTGATAATGATTTGCTTCGGAATCAACGGGCAATGCTTAATTGTTATAAAACAGATTAATTTTGCTGGCTAGGGTTACAACAGATTGTTTAAATAGGCTCACCAATCTGAACAGGGGCAAAAATACAGTATGAGCGTGAGCTAGAACAAAACAAGGTGTAACACAAATTCCCAAAAAAACTGAAAACTGTCAATAAATTCATAGTAAAACGATGGTTTGGCCTCGAAAAATCCTTAACCAGCTAAAAAGCTGGAGGATACAACGTAATCCGTTATTACGTTTTTTCTCTTCGATATGAGAGGTCACGGGCCTGAAACGGAACTTACGGAACAAACGTTCTGGCATGTTATACTGAAGCCTTTCTTCACACAAGATTTCTAGACAAAACGCAATGCTATCTTTAACCAAAACGCAGTGACTTTTGAATCAAAACGCAATGAACTTTATCAAAACGCAGTGGTTGAGATTTGGTCAAAACGCAATGAAATTTAAGCAAAACGCAACGGTCAAAACGCAATGGTCAAAACGCAATGGTCAAAACGCAATGGTCAAACGGAATGGTCAAACGCAATGGTCAAAACGCACTGGTCAAAACGCATAGGTAATATAATATTCAACACTATCCAAAATGCACCATAAAAAATTTCGAAATAGGTTTTGCTAAGTTTAATATTTTAAAAATTTCTTCTAAACCAATCGCAATGATTTGCCTTTTGAAACTGTTTAAAAACAATAAAACGCAACAAGAAGAAAATCAAAACGCTACAAGAGAGAACTCAAAACGCAAACAAGAAGGAAGAAATCAAAAACGCAACAAGAACAAGTCAAAACGCAACAAGAACTTTTTCCAGTTTGTCAAAGCAACCTAGAAAAAATCCGATTTTATTCACCAAAAAATAGCCTTATAAGCACTCTTTTTGAACTTTTAACTTGCTTTCTCTTTGCACAATTAGCTACCTTTGCTAGATCTTGCTTAATAACATAAACATTCACACATTAAGCATCAAAATTCGGGTTTGATTTTTTTCTATGGATTCTTTTTGACCGAAATGTTCTTGTTGAACCACATGAATCACCACGAATCTCACACGTAGCTCTGATGCCAATTGTGGATCCGTTAACACTTCCACTTATACCAATCGATTCAGAAATCGAACTAGAATACGAAAGCGAGAGTTGTTCTAGAGAGAGCAATTGAGCGAGAAACGGAAAGATATTTGTTAGATATTCTTGAACAACTTACTTTTACAATGTGGAAAAGTTCCTTATATACCCCGACAACTTAAAGTGACGGCGGAGATTTTAACTAGCCCCGGTGTCGGGTTTTGCTTGGGATTAAACCCCAAACATATACACTATTTAGATTAAACTATTGAGCCGATACACGTATCATTAACTATTACAACGTTAACTAATTAAAGACCGAAGCTCCATCGTAGAGTGACCGAACTTCCTTGTTCGACTCAATAAATTGAGGCTAACAAATTCAAACATGTTAAATGAATTGTTTAGATTAATTCATGTTAGTTTTGAGTCATATGATTGAATTGTTAAATCTCAGGTTTATTGCAGCCATTTATATAGGAATTAACTTATGAAATCAAGTGCAGGAAATTTTTCATCAAAAACAAAAATTTCATTTTGACAGACTGTGGTGACGGCATCATGATTTAAAACATGAGACGCCGTCACACCAACCTGTACAGGGTCACACAAACCCTGACGGCGTCAAAAGCCAGGTCCAGAACTTAAAGTTTTTAATTATTTTTGAAAATAAAACTTGCACAACATTTAATATATGTATTCTTCTGTATAAACCTGCAAAACCTAATGAGTTTAATAATTCTTTCATCCTATCTATCGAGTCGAACCCTAAATTCATATTGTATATTGGTGAAACGCACATTTTATGCTTGGTATAGTTGTCTTTGTCTTTGATTATAGGTTATATTTGATGAGGAGAAGCTTGGAAGTTTTAGGAAGTTTCATTGGATGATTCTCGGAGGACGATTTAACCAGTTAGCGCAATGTTCTTCTCCATTTTGAGTAAACCAGGGAAGTACTTGTCTTTTCTTGTTTTCTTTTTCCCTTTATTGTTTTAACGGTACTTCTAGAGAACATTAGGGGACAATGTTCACATATAAGTGTAGGGGGAAAAATAAGCCTTAAAAACTATCTTTCATTTGTCATTTTCTTTGTCTTTAAAAAGATGGGTAATTTATCGAAACATAGCATAAAAGGGTGATTTTACATTGCTTTTTTACGACACATACCAACAACAAAAAACCGAGTTATTACTAGCTCCTATGGTTAGGACTTTTTAGAACTAGCATAAAACCCTCAAATTCCACCCCTACCAATGTGAGGTTCGCCTTAGATATTATATCCTTTAGCTTGTTCGAGTTAGGCATCTTCGGCAGCAATCAAGTTCTGTCTATTCCATCGTTACGAATGTGTATATCAATGGGTTTTTTCGCCTTTATCTGGAACATTGGTATCGGTTATTTCTAGGATAATGAGAGTTGTTACCAGTCAGCATATTAAATTCTAGAAACTTGTTATTTTAGTAGTGATGCATCCGAGACCGCATAGTAAGTATTTAGGATTTTTTTTTTGATAAGAGGCATAGGATTACCCCATGTTTTAAAACCTTATAATTGTTATGATGGTCACACCGTCATTATAACTATATCCCACACCTGCATGCCCACTTTTTTCTCTTATTAGTGCAGGATACCCTAGGACACCCTCAGAGCCTATCCTTTTTCCGGTTCTATATTTTCTGGCGAAGCCAAACTATTAATGAAGAGCATTGTTACCCTTAAACCAATTGTTACACCCAAAAAGCCTTAGCCTACCTTATATGTACTCACTTTTAGTACATTATTGTGTTAATCCAAGTTAATTATTGAGTACACGGTTTGCTATTTCTATATCTTGTAATACGTTTTGGGACGATTGGGATGCATGGTAGTATTTATTTCGCGGAAGAATAGGGAAGAAAAGTTAAGTCAATACCCCCATTAATGTTTTCTCAAATAATATCCAAGCTTATTTTGATCCATTTAATTCGGGTCATTAGTTAGAGATTGTAAATATCGGAGCTTGTAAAAGCTTCAAGTGATAGGGGCACGTGTTTATAACCCCCATGTAGTTAATATGTTATTTTAAAAAAAAGATGAGAAAATAAAAAGAAAGAGTTTGATGTAGAGTTGTGTAGAGTTGTGTATATCTTCATTCGATGTCTTGGTTAGCAACCAACAGCGTGTATTCGTGTTGAAAATTATATTAGCTATCTTCCACTCCAAATTCACCCAAAGACACCCAAATGTATCCCATCAGTTTTTGTTTCCTTATATGTTATCTTACACCTACACTACAACCCTTTAAAAGACTCTTAGATAGTAATGGATTGCTACTTACGCCTAGCTGTGGACGTTTGATCCTTTACCAAGCCTATGGTAATTTATATGCTATGACAGGTAATGAGTGTGATTTTCTGTTTCCCTCATATGTTATAATTCATTATACACTCGAGTGAAAGAGAGAATCCTAAACACTTATATGAGGTGCTAGTATATACTTTTAGTGCTTTTAATTACGAGGTCTAGAAGGTTGTGTTGTAGAATATTTTTAAAGAGTAGGTAAAATGACCCCTCATATGGTTATTGTCTAGATAGAAAAGCCCATTTGATTGAGGACAAGAAAATCCCAAGTGGAGGGGTATTTGATGAGGTGTCATTTTATACGCTTTTTCGGGGTCGTTTAACCCTTAAAATCATTTGTTTATACCCAAAAATAGGTACTTAATAATTCCTTTTTAGGTATTTCTCATTTGGAAGACATTTGGATGAAGTACACGTGACTTGGGCTCATTTGGAGAAGAAACGGACGAGAATACAAACCAAAACCAAGACTCTTGAAGATTTGTGCTCACAGAGCCTGGAGACGGAGTCACAAGCTATATACGACGCCGTCACAAACTCATCAAGTGAAGGCGTCACATCATTTCATGACGGTGTCAGCCCGCACCGACTCAAACGCAGATCTAGAAGATTCTTCTTATGACGGCGTCATGACTAAAACGCGACGCCGTCGCGTCGTTTTTCCTATATATACAAACCCGAATTTAGGGTTTTGGGTGTGTAACTTTAGAATAAAAAGAGGGTACTGATGTGTTGTAGTGTAGGGTTGTTTTTTAAATGATTCAAGTTTTAAATTTATATTTTGCCGACTCAACCAAAAACAACACTTTAACAGGCAGTGTACCCGATCGGTAATAGTTTCATGGTAAGTAGGGTGTCGATCACTGAGAGCGAGGTTAAATCTATCAATTTAATTAATATCTTGGTTATCTAATCTATATTAATTCTAATCTAATCCTATGTTAAACCTATGTCAGTCTAAATCCTAATTCTAATAGGAAAAGGGGTTTTTTTTAGCCTGAGAGACTGGTACGGTTTGGTTGATGACTACAATCAATTCAAGACACCGTTACCCACGCAAGCTAATAGACAAAAGATAAAGTCCGTCGCACCTTATATAAGACAACTGTATTAACCACTTATTAATTCGATTTAGACGTGGTTTGTTTATATAGTGCAGATGCTTTCTTTCTTGAGGGTGGTATCTCAATTCATAGACTTTGGGATACATCATCCTACGACCCTAGAATATTAATTTGTCACAATTAATGCTATCTGATAAAGCTCCATTATTGGCTGATCATAATCTATCTTAGGGATTATGGAATGGTGATTTTGTTAAACCTAGCTATAGCGGACCTTTACCACTTACCGCTTAATGGACAATTATACACTAGTCGTCTACTTGTCAACATATCCAATGGACATCATAACGTTATTTGTTGAATTATCTAGGTCATGCTAGTTAACATGTTCAATATCCTATGCAATATCCATTAAACTAGATAAGCCCGAAGGTTATTCTAGACACAGACTTAGAAGGACAATATTAATGTAACTATGATTCTAGATGTATAAGTTACTATATGGAGAGCTATCCCAGACTCTAGATCCGCTTGATCCACTTAGCTAGATCCAGTTGAATGATAGGTCACATACAAAAGCGCGTAAACAAGTATAAATTGATAAATATAAACAAGCACGCAACGATAAATCAAGAAATCGATATAAACAAATACCAAACATTCTGATCTTCATAATAATGGCTAATACCTGAAGGTATTTACCTTCAAACGTCATAATAAATACAAGGGTAATAATTTAGCCAAGGTAATCTGAACCGAGTTAACGATATGATACCAATATCTAAACGCTTACAAAATATATGGAATTACACGATGTTCCTTGGAATTAATATATTCTCGACCTCTTTGCTCTTTTTCTCCTCTAAAAATTGACATTTTTAGTTTAGGTATCGAGATATGATTTAGCAACTTAAACTCAATTCTTTAGGTTTTGTTATTTATAGGTCTGGATGTCGGTTGAATAGACGTATCTAAGGGATTGGCTACGACGTATTGGGGATTTCTTGAGTAGGGACCACGTTTTGATATCTTTTTAGAATCTTAATATTATCATCATATTCTTGAAATACGGCGTCTTGGATTCTCTCTGGATACGGGTATTGAACATCATTTCTTTTTGTGGTCTTTGGTGAAAACAGGTACGTATAGCTGTATCTTCTTGATGGATCGGTGTATTGGCTCTTCCAAAACAGTCATCTTCAAAAATATCTTCCTTTAGCTCCTGAATGCGCACTTTTTTGCTATCTTTCACAATTTACTCCATAAATACTGCATTTCTCAAATATAAATCGATTAAGTAAACAATTGTTTGCAATAACTATACAAAATGGGTTAATACGTAGGGATAAACGATGCTATAAAATAAGACGTTATTTGATTTTCATCAAATATTCCCCCACATGAATCCTACTTGCTCAGTGCTTTAGAAGTTGTCAAAAAACTGTATCCCTAGGATATTTTCCTTTAAAGGCATTTATATCGATCTATTTCAAGTACACACAACCACCTCACGAAATTAGGAAGATGAAATCACTCAAATTACAAACTAATCTATGTGGTTGGTAACATGTAACTAATTCGCTCAATTACTCGGTCATGACGAGGTATTCTATCATAAGCTTGGCAAGGAGATACATATCTCACCACTAAAGGCAAGGCAGTAACAGTTTATAAGTGTAAAATATGGGTTTATATTTTTAGAAAAGGCTTACGTTTGATTACTCTAACTAATCTTTCATCGATACCAATGTTCCAGGAGGGCGACAAAGACCACACATATACACCCGAATTGCCAGGATAGACACATGTGACTGATCATTCCCACCTTGAAAAAGCTAAAGATTAGGACTAGTAGAGTAATTTAGGGTAGGAACCTTCTAACTTTCACCAAAAGTCGTAAACCAACGAGGCAGCTGAGACATGCATACACACCCGAATCCACGGGATAGACATACACGCTCAATCACATCCACATTCGAGTAAAACCAGCGGCTAATCATTAGGTGAGAGGGAAGTAAATTGTTGTTAAATAAAAATCAAGAAGCAAATAGATTAAGACTTAAGATACAAGTTGCTAGACACTTATTTTCCCGACCGGTATCTGGACAAAAGACAGACTTTTTACATACTCTTGATCATAGATCAAAGAAAACCAACCTAAGTTGCTATTCGTAACGGTCAACTCCCAATCATCCCAAAACTTTTACAATACTCTACAAGGTAAGTGGCAATATCATCCACTTTGTACAATACTCTACATTGTTGATTTTCTTTAACGTATCAACGAATAATCGATCCTTTATGTAATTCCTTCGGTAATGCTCTTTGCGAAATGATTATCTTCAACTTTCTTTCTCTCTTTTTGTATTTTTCTTTTTTTGATTTTTTCTGAACAAATAAACTTCAAATCTCGGTGTAGTTTCACCATCTTCACGATCATAATAATTCCAGATAATTCCTTCGGTATTTCTCATTTTCGGATGCACCATATTTGTGAATGTAGTAAACTCACATGGAGCTTTGACTACTAATATACATTCCATTTGCCATGTGCAAATTTCCTCAACGCACAAAGATAGAAAATGGACACAAGACTCGGGAAATACAAACTTTACACTTTAAGCAACTAGCAACTGTAAATTAAAACTTAATCTAACAAGATAGGTTAAGGTGTAATGGTGTAACGAAACAAATAGTTGGTGTAAATTCCTAAAGGATTGGCTCTACGGATTGTTCTAGCGGATCATCACTCTAAAGATAAGAGTGGAAGGGTTTAACGGGAGGTTAACTAACCGGTGTAGTTAGTTAATAAACAACATGTAAAGGCGATTTGGTTGTAATCCTAATATTTACCAATTTAAACAAGTTACTCTAATTAAATCCATAATACTCATTATTGTGGTCTCGAATAGATATACCAAGCGTAGTTCTAAAGTCTACAACATCACCGGCACACTCATATTTTTGTGGAATTTGGGTAAACATTTGGAAACGGAAAGGTTAAATCCTCACAATATCTATCAAGGGTTATTGTGTGCGGGTTATGTAACATGTAATTTCACAAAAGTATGCTTGAAAAAAAATATATTTAAATTTGAGCTTAATTTAAGCTTTTTATTGTGAAAATTTAAGACAAGTAAACATTCTAATTCCATCCCCCACTTGAATTATACAACGTCCTCGTTGTATATATAAAATATTAAATACAGGAATTTAAAAAGAATTAGAATGAGAAACTCCCCTGATATTTGCTTGGTAGATTCTCCAATTTGCGTTTATGAGCAAGAATTCGTGTTGAACAGCCGCCTTGAGGTATCAAGACTCCAACACTTTAAGATTTTCCAGATTCATAAATTCTCCACCAATATTCGTCGATATTTTCTTCATGAGGTCCTGTGTAAAATATAGGAAAAACAAGTGCAATCCTATCTTGGTACCTACGGTTAATTTAAACTAAAACATATTAAATACGGGCCAGTCTGTGGATACGGCGTATCAAGAAAATGAATACGGCGTATTCACAGAACTGACAATAATGTTTTTAAAGTGCATAAAAAGTAAAGACTGATAACGTCCAGACATTCAATACGCCGTATGGTATGGGATGGATACGCCGTATTGAAGTCTGGGAAGACAGACTTGATAACAAAATTAAATAACATTCTGGGTTGTCTCCTGGGAAGCACTTTTGTTTACAGCGAAGTCTTTAAGTTAGACTTTTCTTCAGCTTCCTTTTTACTCTAACTCATGCACGCTAATGTGCCCGCGTATGAGCCATTCTTCCATCGATGGAACTCGGATAAAGTCGGGTCCTAGATTCAAAACTCCTTTGTAGAACCTTTTTAGCTTTTGATATGAGTGTGAGATCCCGTTCATCTTATCTTTCACACTTACCTTCAGTAATGATGGGATCTTGTTGCATTGCTCATTAGTGTGGTGTTTAAACCTTGGATGTGATCGCACCATTTGGTAAGTTACTTCATCATCACCATTGTAAAGGGTAATATCATCGAAAAACGTTTTGGTTTTAATCCCAAACTTCTCATAAGAATGGTTTGGCCAAACAATAACATCACCATTCCTCATCACAATAAGCATCCATATCCTCTAAAACTGCAAAATCAGACATCACAGTATAAGTTCCAACAAAGATAGGCACATTCATTAAGGCTCCTACAACATTATTCCCTTTCTACACCATCTTATTTTTCATTATTGAATTATGAAATTTTCTTGACATTATGTTGACATACAATAATGGAAAAAAATTAGCGTGAGTAAATACAAATCCTATCATGCTTGAAAACTTTAAGTTGTGAGCATAATCTATATGGATCTTCTTATCTTTCTCATAATAACTAAGGGTAATCAACCAATTCCATATATCAAGATCTTTCATCTCTAGTTCTATATGTACTTAAATTACCTCACTCACTTCCTTAATGGTAGCATTAAATCAATTTCTTGATTTTCCTAAGCTCAAAATGGGTTCATTCAGATCATTAAGTCAATGTAAACTTTTGAGAAAGGGTCTACTATGAGTTATTAAACACCAAAGTCTTCTCCTATAAGCCTAGCTTTCTAAATCAAAGTTCCATTAGTTCTCTAAACTTAGCATGTTAGCCTCTTAATTCTACTATACCCGGTTTACCACTTTTAAAATAATTTTTCTTCCCCAACTCTCAAACGTAAATCTTACTTTTGTAACATCAATTCTTAGCATATGAGGGTCGACAAAAATGGTTTCGGGATCAAGGCACTTTGATATCCTCGGGCATATCAAGAATTATAAAGTCTATAAGGAAAGTAAATTTACCAATTCCTACTAGAACATTTTCTGCAATTTCTTTTGGATATTTCATAGTCCTATCTGCCAATTCCACTGTCAACTTAGTGTGAGCTAATTTGCATAATCCTAAGTTAAGGTAGGTCGAGAGAGGCATAACACTAACGCTAGCTCCTAGTCAACTAGGGCGTTATGTCCAAACAAAAATCATTAATAAAGCAAGGTAAAGTGAAACTCCCTAGGTCTTTCTCCTTTTGGGGTATGGCGTTGTTGATGTGTGAAGCTCCATAAGCTTCCATGAATTTTAGTCCATAGTTCCCCACTTCTTCTTCATAGTAATAATTATCCAAACAACTTGGAAAAGGAATCATCGTTTGTCTAGACTTGTATAACAGTGTACTGTTCTGTCCAGTGGATACGGTGTATTGGTTAGATCCAATACAGCGTATCGAGTTTGAATCAGCTTCAATAGTGGTTGAAATCGACGGACTTGGTCTATTGGGTTTGTTTTAGTGAGTTGGTAGGTTTAAATCCTTTTTTCCTGTAGTACTTGCTTATTTCCCGGGACTTGGATTTCTAAAGTTTTGATTGATACTCTTGGTTCTTTATGGCAGCATCTGTCGAAGACGGATAACTTTTGATCAAGTTAGAGTTTTCTTTGTGTCTCTTTGTTGATTCACTCATGAACTTTGCTCAGGTATCCTTCCATAGATTGCTACATTCTTGAAACGAATGGATACGCGTTTGTTCCTTAGATAGTATCCAGGAAGCACGTTGTCTATATCACCCTCCTTGAAAGGGATCCACAAATTGCATATAGTCCGCTTTTAAGGGTTTTTTTTTTTCCCCTTCTTCTTTTTAGGGAAAATCTTGGTGTAATGGGGGTCCATTGCATTGTCATATCCAACTTGAGCAGCATAAACTTTTTATCTATTTCTTGGATTTCTATTCCAGCTTGTTCAATTGTGCTTGTATCGAAGCCATCCGTTAGTAGGTCTCTAGTACTTCTTCCTCTAGAATTTCCATTGTGGCCATTTTGAGATTATTCAGCCATTTTTGGATGGCCTTTTAGCATTTTCCGCATTCTTGTCGGATCGGCACCTCTTGAGTCTACTAATATATGTGTTGGAACAATCCAATCTTGTAAAACAAAAATTAAATCCGTGCATCTCAAGTCAAATAGTATTGAGGGACACTTTCATCACTGCGATTCCTTAAGCGCTCCCATGCTTGTTAAAGGGTTTCATCTGGCTCTTGTGAAAGTTGGTGATTTCCTCCTTTTTATTCGCAGTTCGACCAGGTGGGCAAGTATTTTTTCAAAATCTTTGTTTAGATCTTCCTAATTTTGATTGAACCTGGTGTTCGTTTTCTTAGCCAATGACTTGCGGCTCCAGTTAAGGATATAGGGAAGACTCGGAGCATTAGTTGATCTACAGTGATGTTAGGAACATGGAATAAGTCAACGATTTCGAGAACTTTCTCAATGTGTTCATTTGCATCCTCATTATCCGAACCGCTAAATGTGTTTTCTCGAAGCTCCTTAAGAAATTGGCCTTTCAGTTCAAATTGATCTTTGTTATCAATTTTAGGCCTAGCGACTCCCGATCCATAGTCCGTTCGGGTCTTGCTCATGTATTGCTCCATGGTTTCCGCCATTGCTTCCGCTTCTTCTTCCTCCGAGTATTCTTGGTCAGAAAGTAGATTGAAATCAGGCGATCTCAATTCGTCAAGACTTAGAGTCTTGAAGTGTCTCCTTGATGATTGAAATTCTCGTTCAGGTTCTTTGTAAGGTGTAAATAGTTCGTTTGTAGAACTCCTAGTCATGCACTACCTGAAACAAGGGATAAACAATCAGTAGGATTTGTTCGGAAGATAGAAAAAAAATTTGACACGAAAATCAAATAGGAAAAACCAAGATTGTAGTTTCTATTCCAGATGATCGATACGCCGTATCCAATGGAAGTGGATACGCCGTATTAATCTGTTAGGTGAATACGCTGTATTGGACAGAAAGTTGGATACACCGTATCCGATGGAAGTGGATACGCCGTATTCAGCTATCAACCAGAACAGTGTATTAAGAAAAATAATTTAGATACGCAAACAATTAAACACACAAATATACAAGCAAACAATTAAAGACAAATATATAAAATTTACAGAATATACAAGAATATACACTAATCTAAATTACACTAATCCTAAGAGGTTAGATCTAATCTAATGTTAAAAACTAAAATATCAAATAAAAATCAAAATTAATTTTCACTCCCTAGCAGCGGCGCCAAAAACTTGATGTGTCGTTGTGTGGTGTATATTTTAATGATTCAAGTTTTAAATTTATATTTTGCCGACTAAACCCAAAAACAACACTTTAACGGGCAGTGTACCCGATCGGTAGTAATTTCGTAGTAAGTAGGGTGTCGAACACTTGAAGCGAGGTTAAATCTATCAATTTAATTAATATCTTGGTTATCTAATCTATGTTAAATCTACTCTATTCTAAACATATGTCAGTCTAAATCCTAATTCTAACGAGTAAAAAAGGGGTTTTCAGTCTGAGAGACTAGCACGGTTTGGTTGGTGACTATAATCAATTCAAGGCACTTTAACCCACGCAAGCTAATAAATAAAAGTTAAAAGAACGGTCGAGCCAAATATAAGAAAACTGTATTAACCATTATTAATCCGATTAAAAAGTTGATTTATTAATTAAGTGCAATGATTTCTTC
>BQNB010028512.1:0-56586 GCA_026074375.1 Tanacetum coccineum
AAACGATAACAACCCCCTGAGTCTTGCCTATACCACTACTACAACGATTAGGTGCCCTGCCTAGGGAGTTGTAAAACTTTGTGTAGAAGTCCTACGATGACCACATTAAGTTTTTGGCGCCGCTGCTTGGGGAATAGTTAGGTTTTGATCATAGTTTAGCTTAGTTCTACTTGACTTGAATCCTTTCAAGTAAGGTTTAATTTCCGCATATTAGCTTTCTTGTAGTCTATCTTTTCTTTGTGTGTTGTTTGTAATTTCCATTGACTGTTCCATTCTTCATTATGGAGAACGCGAATCCATCGTCGACCTTAAGAATCAAGGAATCCCTTGACACTACTCACGCTAAGTTCACAGCCCGAATAAACAAGCTATTAACAATGAGGCAGACTATTGATTCTCTCCTTTTCAAAACCATTAATGAAATGACCAACCAATCTTCCGACTCTGAGATTTTTGCCCTGAGGAGAGAATCAAGGAACTTGAATTAAGAACACAGCAAAGAAACAATTTTGAGGAAGAATTGTTTAGAAATAGGTTTCCTACTGAGAAAGAACTAGCTTACCATAAGAAACTATTAGGAGAACCTCAACCCCCTTTCTCGACCCTAGAGCCCAAGATTAGGAGAGGCGACCCTTGGAGTTTAAAGATTCCTTGTATAATCGGCACCGTTTACACGGGCCATGCATATGTGGATTTACAATCTCTTGTTAACATAATGTCTCGTGCTTATTACAACAAAATAAGAGAAAAACCCTTGCAAGCACGTAGGAACCCATACCAACCATACAAATTTTGCATCTTCGTTGGAAGAGCCAAAAACATGCATATATTTGGATACTTCATTTATGTCGTGGACTTTATGATTCTAGAAGATTTGGGAAGCATCATTGATAGCGGATTAAGTGAAGTAGTCTTGGGGAAACCTTTTGCGTGACATCTAAGCTCACTTATGATGATTCCTTAGGATTGATTAGGAAGGCTGATGATTCATCTAGAAACAACCATGGTCACCAGCAACAACCCTTCAAGAGGCAAAATGTCGCCAGGGTCTACAATATGGGGGCAGGAGAAAAGAAGCCGTATGGGGGATCTTTGCCCAAGTGCACCAAGTGCCATCTTCACCACAATGGCCCGTGCACCCAGAGGTGCTACAAGTGCAATAAAGTAGGGCACTTTGCTCGCGATTGCAGGGGTACTGGTAACACAAATGTTGCTAATACTCAGAAGGGCAATGGGGCAGCTCCCAAGGGAAATGGTTGTTTTAAGTGTGGAGCACCAGGGCATTTCAAGAGAGATTGTCCTAAGTTGAAGAATAAGGATGTAGTAAATGGGAATGCACAAGGCTGGGTTTATGCAGTTGGGAATGCAAAAAAGAGAGGAAATGCATCGGGAAACCCTGATGCCAATGTCGTCACGGGTACGTTCCTCTTAAATAACCACTATGCATCTATCTTATTCGACACTGGTGCCGATAGAAGCTTTATATCCACTGCATTTAGTTCTTTAATTAACATCGCCCCAACTTCATTATAAAATTGTTATGATGTCGAATTAGCTGATGGGAAATTAGTTGGGATAGACACTATTATACGAGGTTGCACTTTAAATTTCTTAGACCATCCATTCAACATAGATCTAATACCCGTAGAACTGGGTAGTTTCGATGTCATTGTCGGTATGGACTGGTTAAGAAGATGTCACGCCGTGATCGTGTGGGATGAGAAACTTGTTCAAGTTCCCTATGGGAATGAAACTTTGACTTTTTGTGGCAACGAGAGTAGCAACGGGAGAGAATCTCGGTTGATAGTTATCTCATGTTCAAAAGCTCAAGAGTACATGGCAAAAGGATGCCAGGTCTTTTTAGCACAATTATCCGCCAAGAAAGAGGAGGACAAACCGGAAGGACAACAAATAAAGGACGTACCAATCGTTCGAGATTTTTCTGAAGTATTTCCCGAGGACTTGCCAGGTCTTCCTCTGGCTCGACCAGTGGAATTCCAAATCGACTTAATTCCAGGAGCCGCACCCGTAGCTCGAGCACCATATCGATTGGCTCTATCCGAAATGAAGGAATTATCAGAACAATTACAAGAGCTTTCCGACAAAGGATTCATAAGGCCTAGTTCCTTACCTTAGGGAGCCCCGGTCTTGTTTCTCAAAAAGAAGGATGGGTCATTCAGGATGTGCATCGACTACCGTGAGTTAAATAAACTGACAGTGAAGAATCGTTATCCACTCTCGAGGATCGACGATTTATTTGATCAACTCCAAGGATCCAGTATTTATTCAAAGATAGATCTGAGATCAGGATATCACCAGCTTAGAGTACGATAGCAAGACATTCCAAAGACGGCATTCCGAACTCGGTATGGCCATTACGAGTTCCAGGTTATGCCATTCAGACTGACAAACGCACCTGCGGTATTCATAGACCTCATGAACCGAGTGTGCAAGCCTTACTTAGATAAGTTCGTAATTGTCTTCATTGATGACATACTGATTTATTCTAAGGACGAGAAAGAGCACGAAGAACATCTTAAGGCAATTTTGGAATTGCTTAAGAAGGAGCAGTTGTATGTTAAGTTTTCAAAATGCGAGTTTTGGATTCCGAAGGTACAATTCCTCGGTCACATCATTGATAGCAGAGGCATACATGTAGATCCAGCCAAAATTGAATCTATCAAAGATTTGGCATCTCCTAGGTCACCAACGGAGATCCGCCAATTCTTAGGACTTGCTGGATACTACCGAAGATTCATCGAGGGATTCTCAAAGATTGCAAAATCAATGACGAAATTTACTCAGAAAGGAATCAAATTTCATTGGGGTGAAAAGGAAGAAAACGCTTTTCAGTTAATAAAGCAGAAGTTGTGCAGTGTGCCAATTCTGGCTTTACCTGAAGGAAATGAAGACTTTGTGGTCTATTGTAATGCTTCACACAAAGGCTTAGGCACTGTGTTGATGTAGAGAGAGAATGTGATTGCCTATGCTTCTGGACAACTAAAAGTTCACGAGAAGAACTACACCACTCATGATTTAGAACTTGGGTCGGTAGTGTTTGCCCTAAAGATATGGAGAGACTATCTATATGGAACCAGATGAACAGTATTCACCGACCATAAAAGTCTACAACACATTCTCGATCAAAAGGCAAACGTAGTGGCCGATGCATTGAGCCGTAAGGAAGGAATTGAGCCATTGCGGGTTCGAGCCTTAGTTATGACAATTGGCTTGGATCTTCCTAAATGAATATTAGAAGCTCAAATCGAAGCCCAAAAACCAGAGAATCTCGTGAAAGAAGACGTAGGCGGTATAATCAGAAGGGATATACCCAAGGAAAGATTGGAACCACGTGCCGATGGAACACTATGTTTACATGGCAGGAGTTGGTTAGCTCATAAGCTAGATAATCTTGTGAATGAAGATGTAGGCGGTATGATCAGAAAGAAAAGGACATACCCAAGGAAATGTTGGAAACTACGCGCCGAAGGAACTCTAAGTTTGCATGGGAGGCGGGGAGTCTGGGTAACTTGCTATGGAGACATTAAGATCCGTGATTCATGCACGGGAATCTCACAAGTCAAAATATCTATCATCTCGGTTCTAAAAGAATGTACGCAGGACATGTGAAAAAGCATATATTAGTGGTCCCAATATGAAAAGCGGACACATCGCCACATATGTTAGTAAATTATTGACATGTGCATTTGGGGCAAGGGCCAGTACAACCAAAGGCCATCAGGAACTTATTTAGTTCAAACCAGCATTACTCGATTGGGATGTGGGATCTTTAATATCACGATGGATTTTATCCTACCAAACTTTCCTAATTCGTTAAAAGCTTTTGACACCATTCTGGGTTAATTGTAGATAAACTTACAAAAATATCCTCACTTATTGACAATAACGGTGTAATGACTCTTTGAAAGTTGGCATACGTGTTTTACTTGTATAGGTAGTTGATAAGACACAAGATACATGCTTTTGATTATCTAAGATCATGATGGGAGATGCAATCCAAATTTGTGGAAATCATTTTAGAATGCTTTAGGTACAGACTATAGTAAATGAGCCATCGTACCATCCAGAATAAATGGACGGCCAGAGCAAGATGGAACTATTCAAACTCTCGAGGACATGCTACGTGCTTGCTTGTGAACGCGATTTTTTGGCAAAGGTTGGGTTAAGCATTTGCCACTATTATTCGGTTTTCACTATAACAAAGTTATGACGCTAGATAATAAGGCCGCACATTATGAGGCATTGTCATCATGGTCGGAAATGTCGATCACCTCGGTGTGCTGGGCGAAGTTTGGAGAAGCCCAACTGACTGGCTGGAAATTGATCCAAGAAAAAACGAATATAGTTCGTCTTGATCAGCAAGAGGGATGCAAGCTGCACATGATCGAAAAAAGAGCTACGCCTGATCGAAACGAAAGAGATGGAGTTTCGAAGTTTTTGGGGATAGGGGTTATGTTTAAGGTCTCACTTGGAAAGGGAGTTTGCAACGATTCGGTTAAGCGGGGCAAGCTGAATCCCGAAGATACGCACGGACCTTTCTAATTATGTTAGCATAAAGTTAGGAAAGTTGCCTAACAAACTTGGCACTCCTCAAGAGTTTTGAGCCGAGTTCATCATACTTTTCAACTTTGTGTGCTAATCTGAAGAAATCTTACGCGGTTCGAACCAATTTTAGTTTTCATTGCACGTTAGAAGGAATTTCTCGTTGCGTAAGCTCCAGGGTATGTGTGGAAGAACCGTTGATAATCATGGAATGGGAGATCAAAATGATTGAAGCAAAGCAGAGATTTAACATGGTAAGGTATTGCTAGTCTCTTGGAGAGGTCCTGTGTTCACCTGGGAAACCGGTGCAAATTAGATTTCAAACAGAGAATTTACCCACAGCTTTCCATCATACGGGTTACTGTCATCCTTATACAAGGTCTATGCTTTGAGGACAACGCTCTTTTAAGGGTGGAGACTGTAACAATTCTCAAGTTCAGGTATTTTATAACTCATTTTAATTTGTCTACTATTTTTTTTTGGTTCCGTTACGTGTTATACTTTTAAATTAACTTTTAAACAATATCGGCGTAGACTAGAAATTTTTACATTTAATATAAGTAAACGGTCGTCAAATAAATTAAGGTTTACATCAACCAAAATATTTATCATATTTTTTAGAAGATAATTATTAACTTTGCGATATGTTAATTTTTATTGCTCACGTATAAAGGGTTACGTTTTGCAATATAAAATACCATTGCGGACATACCCCGGAATAACATTTGACTTACCTTGGACTCTAACCCTATACCCACTTTTTAAAAACCTTAACATTAAACAACTAAGTATTTTTTATGTACATTACCCCTAGGGCTTGGATATAACACAAAACACATTAGAAATCTTCCTAATGATCCTTAAGTACATGGTACAAAACCCCCTTTAATTAATTATTTGTACATATGTGTTCTGTTAACCTCCTTTATACATTGGTTAATAAACCCATTTGGTCTCCCATTTGCCCTAATGCCACGGCTACTTACAATGTATGTATACAAATCATAGGAATTTTAATATCTTAGCAATTATTATACCAAACATTGTTATAAGATAGTACTATGTGTGGTAACCAAAACTATGTCTAATGAACTAGAAACCATCAAACCATAGGGCTTGGGATCGGGTTTGGTTTGTTTTGTAACTAGAAACAAAGTAACTAGCTAAATTGCTTATAAATACTTGGGCCATATACCATTTTACATCTTACAAAAACACAAAACACTTTAAACCTTTCCTCTCTTTCCGTCGGATCCACAATCCGCACACAATACACACTCACTTACCTTGTTTTTGAGCCAACAATATATTCCATAGGGATTTATATGCGTCACAAGGGTTTACACAGCTAGGATTGGGCATTTCACTAAGCCTTGGAGTCTCTGGTTTTTATTTAGATAGTATAATCTCAGTGGATATAGTTCCTTTCTCACGCACACTTGAAATCAAGTGTAGGGACCTTTGTAGTAAGTCACCATTCGAACCCGTTTTATCACTCATATATATTTGTTTTCCTTGTTAGCTTGTCCATGTGTAAAATATATATATATTTATATTATATATATATATATATATATACTATATATATATTTATATATGACGGTGCTACGCTTTAAAAGGAACGCATGTTAGATGCACAAAAAATGGACGTGTTATAAAACATGTTATTGCATTTTATGAACAACTTGTGAGATCCTTAAAAGTAAAAGAAAACATGTTACGTGACTTAGTAACAAGCCAAGGCTTTGAAAAACCGTTTGATTATAAGGAAAACCACACTCGTAAACTTTCATTGTAAAACAAGATTACGATGGTTGGGATGCGTATGCGACCCATAACTTACGATTTGCAGGTAACGCACAACGATATATTATGAGATGAATACATGGTCCTTTAACACTATAGAAACACATTTTCCTAAACTATTATTTTCTAGGGGATAAAACATGGGCCCACAATGGCTTCGTTGTATTCCTACTTGCTTACGGCCCCACCCACAACAACTTCCCAAACCCACAATTTTTGGGCCCATCAGGCCCAACATTCTACGAGTGGGATCCATGCTTATTTTTAAGCTCTTTGGAGCTTATTGATTAAAAATTAGAACCCATTAAACTTATAATGTAATAAAATACATAGAAGCTATTTCAGGCCGTGCATGACCATTAGCCAAACCCCAACCATTTATGCCCACTCAGAAGGGCCATAACTTATAAATAAGCACTCTCTCGGGCTTATTTGAAGCGTAGGTGCTTCATCAAACCCCTTTATATACGCCCTAAGAGATCATGCATGTGTTTTAACCCAAACCTGAACCTTCGATAGGCCGTTAGCCCAATTAATTGTGAACCCATAAGCCACAATTAAGCTTAGACAGCTTATTGTGAGCTTAAATTGTTTATGAGTCTTATTTATAAACTTAGGAGATTATTGAAGACTCTAAAGAATCATAGCCCAAACCTTTTTTAAAACTATCTATCGGCTATATCAGGCCCAATAAGCCCCTTGTACGCGCTTAAATGCTTATTGGATAAAGCCCCACATATAAGACAACTTAAAAACGACCCTCTAATAAGCTTAAATATGGACTTTATGTACTTTCAAATACTAAATTGGACTATTATTTAGCTTAATGGACCTTTAACGGGGGCTAATAAGCCCATAAGTTAAAGCAAGCTTATCGAGCTTTTTATATGCCAAAAACAATTGGTTTTGCTTATTGGAGCTTAATTAAAACTTGTTGCACCACTGTTAGGAAACTTAAATCATGGCTATTAAAATGCGATTTTTACAATTTCAAGGGACTCAAGGTGTCACTTTTGAAACACTTAAGGGTTTTAAAAACGCCAATTTACTATTTTGGTAAACTTGAGGGTCTGTTTTTGTCATCTGAAATCTTTCGGGGACCTATTGGAATACATATAAGGACCTAAAATGTAAACTTTTGTAAGTTGGAGGGATTAAATGTGTACAAGTGAAAACTTAAGGGTCTAAAGGGTAAATACTCTATTTTCATAAACTAGAGGGACTATTTTTGGTAATTATAGAAAACCTAAGGGTATCTTAGAAACAAAGTGATTTTATAAACACTTAGCGAATCGGACGAATTATATTCGGATAATATGCAAGATAACCTACGATTTAATAAATACGAAATATGTTTATTAATAACATTTGTATGTATTAGCAAGATCATGTAAAATCGTATACTTCCCTAGGAGCAATCAAGTGATAAAAATTCAATAACCATTTGCACCACCATACATGTCGTTAACAGTATATATGATATAGAAAAGATATTATTAGTTTATACTTTGAGTCTTTTAGCCTAAGGTTGTAGATTATAGACCTGGATGTATTATTTACTTAGGGTATTTTTACGGTGTGATTCATACTTGGATATATACTATCATTTTCTGAGTACTATTTTACTAAGGTGAGTTCATGTCCCATGTTTTACAATTATTTTATAGGGTTTACATCGGTGGGGTAGAGAATACGTGCTTGTTTCTTTCAAATTTGGACGCAAGTGTACATTTATATACTATGATACGTTGTTTGCACTAAGTAGCGATACCCACTGAGCCCTTTATCATGTAAAACCTATCAATTGCTAGATTGCGACAACCGCGCAGAATGTTATAAATAGATCTATTTGGGAATTGACGTCCCGTTTAGGTGAGTAGAGCTCACTGTGTCGGTTTGCGGTTAATAAACCCTATACCATGTCAGATTTGGGGTGTTGCTGTTAGAACCATCTATTCAGGGGCATTTATTGGCAATTTATTGCATCCATATACGTCGAGCTTCGGTGTCATGAGCTTAGGAAACCGTAATTGCTTTTAATGATGTTTGCATCTGTTGCTTAATCATACACATGGAAATCTTGCGGTCCTACAATTGATTTACATAAACCTATGAATTCGCCAACTTTATGTTGATATTTTAAGCATGTTTTCTCAAGTCAATAAGGCACGAGGGTGCCAAGTTACATTGGGGGGTCACTCTTTGAAGAGAGGTCAATACTAAGATTTGGGCGTATTACATCTTTGGGGATATTTGTTATAAACCGAAATCTTTACTGATTAGTTGTCGAACAATTTGAAACCATGGCTTATCGTAATGAACAAGTATTTGTTAATCCATGTATCTTGTAAACGACACGTTTAGTGGTCCGTTTCTTTATCATTGTGCTATTAATCAATGACAAGGAACGCCCTCGGATATTCAACATTCTGCTACAACCCAGATTTGGGGGTGTTACAATAAAGATTTCTAGAACTGCTTATTTGCATGTTTCCTCTCTCAGCAAGAACCCATAAAAATAGCTCAAGCCCTTGATGATGAAAGCTGGGTTGAAGCAATGCAAGAAAAAGCTGTCTTTAGTACAAGATTCAGATGGTTTGGACACTAGTTGACCTACATTTTGGCTAGGGTAGGGCTTGGTTCAAAGTGGTGTTTTATAGAAATAAGAAATATGAAAGGGGTATTAGTAGTCAGAAACAAAGCCAGATGGTTAGCCAACAAGGATACAAACAAGAAGAAGGCAATTGATTATGATGGAGGTTTTTTGCTCCTGTTGCTAGGATAGAAGCAATCAGTTATTTTTGCCTATGCATCATTAGAATTTTCTTGTATACCAGATGGATGTCAAAAGTGCCTTTCTCTATGGTACTATTGAAGAGGAGGTATATGTAAGCCAACCTCCAGGTTTTGTGGATCCAGAATTGCTAGAGAAAATGTTTACAAAGTGTGAGAAAGCCTTTATATGTCTACACCAAGTCTTAGAGCTTGGTTGAGACTCTCTCTACCTATCTACTATACAATGGATTCTACAAAGGTCAAATTGACAAGACTTTGTTCATAAAAAGAGTCAAGGATGATATTATACTGGTACAAGTATATGTAGATGACATTATCTTTGGTTCCACTAAAAAGTCTTTGTGTACAGATTTTGAGCTAATAATGCACAAAAGGTTCCAGATGAGTTCAATGGGAGAGCTCACTTTCTTCTTGGGTTTACAAGTCAAGCAGAAAGAGGATGGGATCTTCATTAGTCAGGACAAGTATGTTGGTGAAATCTTAAAGAAATTTGGTTTTTTAGTATAAGGACAGCCAGTACTCCTATGGAAACCAACAAGGCTTTAACCATATGGTAAGGTGTTGATGTCCATTTATAAGGTCTATAACGATTGGGTCATTGATGTACCTTAACCTCCTTCTAGAATAGATATTATATTTCACGTTTGTGGCCATGCTTAAGGTTTCAGTTCTACAAAAAGTTTCCCATTCAAATTGCAGCCAAAAAGGATCTTTAAGATACCGAAAAGGCTCGACCCATTTGGGCCTTTTGGTATCCTAATGATCACTTTTATATTGGAAGCTTTTTCAAATAGTGACTATGTAGGTGCCAGTTTTGGACAGGAAATCCACAACAGGAGGTTGTCAATTTCTTGGTTCAAGGTTAATCTCTTGGCAATGTAAAAAGCAGACTGTGATGGCTAATTCAACTACTGAAGCTGAATATATTGCTGCTTCTCACTGTTGTGGTCAAGTGCTTTGGATCCAAAAAGATGTTGGATTATGATTCAATTTTATGCAAGACAAAGATTCATGTTTGACATATTAGAGTGCCATTTGTGTTGTCAGAAAATCATGTCTACCATTCTAAATTTAAGATCTAGAGATTCGGCGCATTCATTTCATTATGAGGACTCCTATGGTAAGAGACTTGATAGAGTTGGGTCAAAATACACACTGATAATAATGTAGCTGATTTGCTCACTAAAGCTTTTGATGTGAGTAGATTTAATTTTCTGGTGGCAAGCATAGGTATGTTAATCTGTAGTTGCATGCTCTTACGGAGAGGTTAATGGAGTTTAAGTGCTGCAGCAGGTACATACATCGTGCTATTTGGATTGAAGTTGGAATGGATTACAACTGGTATGTTGTTTTGATTGATTAGTTTTTAACTTTTATTCATGGGCTATGCATAGATAATAGATCACCTCATGAATTCTCATATGTCTATCTAGTTATTTCTAGTGTGCTTGTGATGAATAGAGGCATGTTATTGTATAGTTATTGGAGAACAAGTTAATACTGTTAGACAAATATTAATACCGCCAGGCTAATATTAGTACTGCTTGTTACCATTAATATTGTTGGTGCATAACCAAGCACCTGAGGGTGAAGGTTCAGCAACACCCCCTGAACCCCAACCCACACCCTCTACTTCACAACCAAATTTTTTTATGAACCTCAAACTGAAGCTCACATAAGAAACTACTCCCATCTCCAACTTACATATCAAGAAAAGAAATACTCAAAAATGTAAGACAACAATAAAGGACACTAGTTACCTCAGACTAGAGTACCTCAAGTCCTTAAAGCAGATAAGGTTATGCTCCATAAGGAAGGGCTGACAGTGTGAAAGTGGCTATCACTCTTGCTGCTTAAGATTAGAGGCAACGGCAGGACTGTGATAAATAATTAGGAACCAGACCATGCCAATGCCTAATGTTGATAATTTTAGTGAAATGGATACAGGTGGCAGTCCCAGGTGCCAAGACACCATGGGGGGTGCTCCTGCCTCAGAATAGGTCTGATGAGGAGTGCTTGTGAAACGCACCATGAACCCAACTTTCTCAGAAGGTCACACTTTTGGGAAGTAGAGGAGGGTAGGTGGGAACATTATTTTCGACATTGACGGCTAATGTACCAATCACACCCTATGATTCACCTCTCCTAGGAGGTTACACATCTGGAAGTGATGAGGGTAGACTGAAACTATAGGAATTGATGACTATGTTACAAAATTGTCCAAAACAGGTGCTTGTTAGAGAAAGCGGAAAGATGTTCAAGCTATGTGGAGATCCTCAGCACTAACAGGAAAGAGTTAAAAAAAGGGGGCTGGAAAAGTTAGAAAAGACAAATGGAAAGTCAAGCACCTCACAACAAAGAGGAAGAAATCACTGATAGGAACAGAGTTAAACGAATGATACCAAAAATCAAACGGTTATAAGAGTATAAGAGATTACAATGTGTTTCCTATGGAATTAGTAGCTTTGCTTGACCTTTTATGCTCTTCTTATCTTCTAAAAATCGAATTTTGTGGTTAAGGTATCGAAAATATGATCAAGCACACTAAAAACTCGTTTTTTAGGTTTTCTATTTATACTGTCTGGAATTTGGTCGATACGGCGTATCGAGAGAGATGGATACGGCGTATCGAGGGTTTCTTGGAGTAGGGACCACGTTTGATATCTTTTAGAATATTTGATAACTTTATATTGAATACGACGTATAGAGTTCTCCTGGATACGGCGTATTAGACTTTGTATCTTCGTGGTTTCTTGTGAAGTGCAGGCACGGATACGCCGTATCTTCCAAAATTGATACTACTTTACTACTGCCAGTACTACTTTACTACTGTTGGTTCAAGATTGATACTGCTACTGAAGATTGAAGAATATAAACTAAGTCGTTAGTACTGCTAGTTGTTATAGTTAGTACTGCCAGTACAAAATGATAAATCATTAGTACTGCTAGTTAGTTTATTAGTACTGTTAGTATAAGAAGTTAGTACTGCTTATGTGATATGCATGAGATATATTAGGAATAGATATGCATGATCATTTAACACCTTTTGTAACCCCATTAGGGTTTTCCTTAGTGTATAAAAGGAACCCTACGACATAGTTAGATACATCAATTCTCACAGCTAACACATATCAATTTATAGTTAGTTATTCTGTAACATAGGTAGAATATTTACAATCAATATATTCAAGTTTAGTATTCATTGTGCTTCTTAGTATTGCAAGTTAGATTTGGCATAACTTGTAGTATTCATAATCATAGTTTCTCATATAGTTAGTTTGGATTTATCCAAGTTAACTAATCTTTAACAAGCTAAGAAGATCCGTTTCATTGGGACTTCACAAGTGGTATCAGAGCTTGTGGAGAAACCCTGAATAAGAAGAACTTTATCAGATCTAGATCTTTTCCTATAATACACAATGTCTGGTGAAGAACCTGCAACACAAATAGCACCAGTAGAATCTCCTCAAATGGTATCTATTATAAAACTTCCTATCCTCAAGAAGGGTAAATATACCCTTTGGAGCATGAGGATGGAGCAATATCTCACTAACACAGATTATAGTTTGTGGCAAGTGATCTTGAATGGTGATGGTCCTATACAAGTAACAACTGATGAAAAAGGTATTGAAACTAAAGTACCTCTAAATACTGCTCAAGCACTATTACAAAGACAAAGTGAAAGAAAAGATAAAAGCATTTTCTTTTGGCTATTCTTGATGAGTATCAACTGAGGTTCCATTGAATAAAGGATGTAAAGTCTCTGTAGGCTGCTATCAAGAGTAGATTTGGTGGCAATGTTGAATCTAAGAAGATGCAGAAGACTGTTTTGAAGCAACAATTTGAAAACTTTTCTTTATTTTACACAGAAGGCTTAGATAAAGCATATGATAGGTTTCAAAAACTTATCAACCTTCTTGAAGTTCATGGTGCAGTTGTTCCTAATGAAGATGCAAATCAGAAATTTTTAAGAGCTCTACCTTCATCATGGAACAATGTAGCCTTGATTATAAGGAACAAAGATGGTATAGATAATTTGGATATTGATGATCTATACAATAACCTAAAAGTGTTTGAAGCTGATATCAAAGGTTCCTCTAGATCATTTTTAAACTCTTAGAATATGGCCTTTCTTTCTGCAGAAGACATTAGCAGCAGTAATGAAGTTAATACTGCTAATGTTGTTTCTACTACAACTGTAGGATCCCGATAACACTTCACTTCATACAATCGACCACGAAATCAGACTTAGAAATGAGATAGAGAGAGTAAGTTGTTTAGAGAGAGAAAGAGGAGAGAGAAATGAGAGAGAAAAGAAAAAGATATATTTAGATATTTTCAACAACTAACTAGGTGCCATGCTCTCTATAAGGGTTAAGGCGATTATAAGAAGGCTGGAAGAAAGTAATATTCAATGGCAAAGAACCTGTAGTTTTGAATAAACTAAGGTTGAATGCTTTAACTGTCATAGAAGGGGCCATTTTGCAAGGGAATGTAGAGCACCAAGAAATCAAGGAAACATGGAACATAGATGCAGATGTAATAAGAGCGGGCCACCACCAGAAGGACTGTACCAGTGGAGACCTCTGATGCATTGGTTGTTCAGGACAATGCTTTAAATTGTCCTAATATGGGCTGGGAAATGAACTGGATTATATAGCTCAAGATGAAACAACTGAGTTTTAGCTCTTATGCCTACACTCAAACTCCTTAGTGGGTCTGACACACAGGTATAATCTATTCCTAAAAACTGTGTAAAAACTTATGAAAAAACTCTAAAAATAGTTTTGTGAACATCGACAAACTCTTAGTAAGGCTAATCTAGAAATTATAGCTTATCAGTTAGGCCTAGAATCTGTAGAGGCACAGTTAGTTGTTCATCAGAAAAATAAAGCTGTCTATGAAGAAAAGATTGCAGTCTTAGAATTTAAAGTAAAAGACAAAAGTAATGCTATCACTAGACTTAAAAATCAGTTAGATGAAACCTTAAGAGAAAAACATGATTTAAAAGCTAAACTAGAACAGTTTGAAACATCTTCTAAAAACTTAAATAAACTGATTAATAGTCAAATAAGTTCTAAAGATAAAACTGGTCTAGGATATGGAGATCAATTGAATGAAAATGATTCAAGTGTATGATTGTTTAATAGTGTATTTGATAGTCATTCAAATGATGGAGATGACAATCAAACAAATGATAGGTTCAAAAAGGATAATAGATATCATGCTGTTCCTCCTCCTTTAACTGGGAACTACATGCCTCCACTTGTTGACCTATATTTTGCAAGATTGGATGATTCTGTTTATAGGCCTACAACAAATAAGACTAGTCCTAGTGTGTCTCAAGTTGAAACAAGTATCACTTCACCTAGAAATACTAGTGTAGAAATGCCTAGAGTTGAATCTGTTAGGCCTAGTGGAGTTATCATTGAAGATTAGGTTAGTGATGATGATGAGGATATTTTTCAATCTAATGATTTGCAAGCAACAGACAAACCTAGTTTTAAAAAGATTGAGTTTACTAATGCTAGGAATGAATCTGTTAAAACCTAAACAAGCTGAAAAATCTAGGATAACCACTCAAAATCCTAAGGTAGATAGAAGAGATTGAAATGGTAAAATGACTCAAAAACTAGGGTTAGGATTTGGGTCTATAAAGAAAGCCTATTTTGTTTATAGCAGTTACAGCCATCTAATAAAAGACTGTGATTTTCATAAAAAGAGAATGGCTAAAAAGTCTGTTTTGAAAAATATGGGAAAGAATACTAGTCAAAGGGAAATTAGACCAGTTTGGAATAATGTTCAGAGAACAAATCATCAAAATAAATTTGTTCCATCTGCAGTCTTAACAAGGTCTGGAAAAGTACCAGTAAGTACTGCCAAGAAAAGCTCTCTAAGAGCAACAACATAAACTAGTACATTCAGACCAGTTAATACTGCTACCCATACAAATAGAATGAATGTTTCAAAATTAAGAACAAATGCTTTTCATAAGTCTCATTCACCTATTAGAAGGTCTTTTTATAAACCAACAGCACCAAATATCAGGATTTCAAATGAAAAGTTAATACTGTTAGAGTAAATGTTGTTAATACTGTTGGGCAAACAGCAGTTAGTGTTGTTAAGGGAAATGGGGTCACTACTGTTAAGGCCTCAGCAGGTTGTGTTTGGAGACCTAAAAACACAGATTAAACAATGTCTTCAAGATAATGTGGATCAGGGGGGTTTTCCCCCCCCACCCCCCCCCTCAAAAAGAGTAAATTATATAGATTCTACAAGGCATGACTCAAGTCAGTAGTGACCGTGCCCACCCCCCCCCCCTTTCTTCACCGCTCGCGCTTGGTTCCCAAAAGACACTCGACCTCTCTTACTTTTTGCAGGGAAACCACAACAAGCTCTGAAAACAAATGAATAATTGACAGTGGAGTCCAGGCCCATGACAGGAACAAAGACTTCCTTATTGTACTATCAAGACCATATGAAGGAGGTTTTTGTGCCTTTAGTAGAAGTGCTAGAGGTGTAAGGATAACAGGAAAAGGAAAGATAAGGAACATGATAAGTTAGACTTTGAAGATTTTTTTTAGTCAAAGACCTAAGGTTTAATCTTTTCTCTGTCTCACAAATGTTGACAAGAAAAACAGTGTTCTTTCACTGAACTGGAAATGTCTTTTTTGTCTCCTAATTTAAGCTACTTGATGGCAAGCAAGTACTGCTAAGAGTTCTAGGCAAATGCAATAGTACAGCTTTGCTTTAAATAATGTTGTTCCATCAAGAGATTAAACTTGTTTAGTGCAAAAGCCATAATTGATGAGTCCTAAAATATGGCATAGAGGCTGGGGTCATGTGAATTTAAAACAATGCATACACTTGTGAAGGGAAACCTTGTAAAAGGTCTTCTTCAAAGATTTTTTAAAATACCAAACTTGTGTTGCTTGTCAGGAAGGTGAAAAGCAACACAAAGCCTCCTTAGGCCAAACTGTGAGCTCAACAGCCACCCCTACAGATGTTGCATATGGACTTATTTGGTCCAACATCTGTTAGGAGTATCAATCATAAGACATATTGCCTTGTAGTGACTGATGACTTAGTAGGTTAGCTGGTTTTCATATTAGCCGTCAAAGTGATAGACTATGGGATTCTTAAGAGATTTATAACAGAAATAGAAAACCATTAAACCATAAGGTTAAAGTAATCCTGGTGTGATATTGGACAGAATTCGAAAAACAGAGAAATAAATGAATTATGTGATTAACAGGGGATAAAAAGGAATTTAGTGTAGCCAGAACTCCACAACCAAATGGAGTTGGCTGGAAGAAAGAACAGAGACTCTGATTGAAGGCATCTAGACTAATGCTAGCAACTCACTCTACCTACTGTCTCTTAGGCTGAAGCAGTTAAACTGGCTTGTTATTTCTGAATAGTGTTTTAGTGACCAAGCCTCAAACAAGACACCCGATGACTTATAATTGGCAACTTACCAAGCAATAGTTTTCATGTGCCTGTTTGGATTCTTGTTTACTATCCTAAATACCCTAGGCCCTTTTTTTTTTTTTTTTATTGCATTTTGGTTTTGTTTTTAGGCAAATTTTTGATGGGAAGACTAAAGAAGGGTTTTTTAGTGGGAACTCCTGTAAATAGCAAAGCTTTCAGAGTATTTAATTCTCATACCAGAACAGGTAGAAGAAATCTGCAACTAAACTTTTCTTGAAAATAAAACCAAATGTTGGCAGGTGTCGTAGTTAATTCAACCCTTTAATTAATAAATTTATAATAAATATATAAATAATAGAGGTTAAAGTATTTCGAGAAGCTATTAAAAGATTCGTTTACTAAATCCAAAACAAATCCCCTCAAAAAGCTCCCCGTGTCGGTTCTCCCAACGAATGTTGTGAATTGAAAGATCGCGAGAACGTTTGTGACGCGTATTTTTAATGGTTAAAGATTATTAGGTTGGGATTTCTAATTCTACGATGAAAATGCAAAAATGGATTAGGAAAACCTAAAAACGAAAGCAAACGAGGGATTAAAACCTAAAAACGAGAACGGGGTCGAAACCCGTTCTTTAAAAAACAAAATTTTGAAGATAAAATTTAAACCTACGAATGCAAATCTAATTTTCCTAGGTGCTAAATGATAAAAAAAAATTTGAAAAAAAGAATTATATTTTTTTTGAATTATTGTAATAAGTTTATTATAAATGTAAAAGCTGTTTATGAAAAGAAAAATTAATAAAAAATAGTAAACTTAATGGGAAAAATCTGAAAAAAAAATGTGGAAAGTAGTTTAAACAGTGCTGGATGCAAGAAAAATAAAAAGCTATGACGAACACTTTATAAATAAGCCGTAAATAAGCCACAAAAGGGGGGGGGGCTGAAAAGCTTAAGGGCTAAAAAGCTTTTAAATACAAACCACTTGGGACTTATAACGAAAAAGTCCCAAGGGCGCAGCGGTAAAGAGTGTGTGTGAAAACGGGTAGAGGTTGGTTAAGGATAAGAGTTCGAGCCTTGCTCACCCTCAACTTCCCAATTTCCCCGTTTTTACTTTTGATACTTTTCTTTTTGCAAACTTGTAAAATAAGCCAAAATAAAAATTTCATCAGGCTTTTAAAAATTTTAATGACTTTGAATGCTTTAGAGCCCCGATGAGATAATTCCGGGATAAGAGAAGTACGAACTCCTTTAGAAGTTAGAATCCCTGGGTTGAAAACTTTTTCCTCATTTTTGGATGAAAACGAGAGTAGAGTTTCAGACCCGGGAACTTCTTTGTGGAAAGGAAGTTCATAAAGAGGAGGATTAAAATCCTCAAGAATTAAAGAAGCATAAGTTATCTTCTTTACATTCTTTTCCATTGTTGCACAATTGGTGACTTCAAAGTGATTCTCATGAATAAGTATTCCCGAATTAAATACCTTGTACTCGTTGTTGGTCGAAGACAAAGCATCAACCTCAGAAAAATCCACATAGAAAACCGAGCCACACTCGGGGGAAGGAAGGAAACCACTTGATCTAGGAAGATCAAGTTCATCAATCAAGTGTTTAGACTCTTTGATTTTCTCTTCCTTGGATTCAAAAGGATCATCATAAGTATTATCATTAACGGTCTCAAGATCAAAAAGTTCATCATCATAATCATCCCATAATGGTGGCGATGAGTAATCATCTCAGAAAGGGTATCAACAAGATTGTCATCAGGAGAATTTTTATCAACCGAATATTCGAGAATAGAATCCATTTCCTTGATAAGATCATTGTTAAACAAATACTCTATTTCTCGAAGATCAGATTCGGCCTCAAAGGGAAGGTAATCAATTCCTGGTGGAAATGTGATAAGAGCGAGTTCATCGGCAAACTCCTCAAGAGAATAGTCGCTAGTCTCAGAAATTGGGAGACTAGGTGAAGAAGAAGTGGTACTGCCACTTAAAGAATTATGAAAATGAGGGAGAGGAGATGAAGGATTACTATTTCCCAGTGGAAATGAATCACTTGCGAGATAAGCTTCGAATTCTTCCCAAATTAAATCACTTTCTTCGATGGAAGTAAGTGTCAGGGAAGAAGAAGAAGACTTGGTCACGGGTTCCGAAATCGGAGTGGGATTGCCACTCAATGGATTATCATGATATGGAGGGAGATCTTTGGTTTTATCAAGATTTAGCAAGTTCTCAATAATGTCTCCCTCCGGATCAAAGATATCATCATTAACTTCCGGTGAAGTTAAGTCGGTATGAGAAGTGAGAGAAGAAGTGGGATTGCCACTTGGATGATTTGTTGCAAACAAATCTTTAAGAATTTCCTCATGTGAAACATTGTAGACATCAATCATGTTGATTGATTCTTGATGAGGTTGGGTTGAATAGCTTGAAGTGTCATGTCTCATATTCAAGGTTAGTCTTTCATTACCGTCACGAAGAATCATTTCTTCTCCATGAACGCCAATCAAAGCACGAGTGGTCCGTAAGAAAGGTCTTCCCAAGATGAGGGGGACACGAGGATCGCTTTCATAATCAACAATGACAAAATCAGCGGGGAATGTGAACTTTCCAACCGGAACAAAGACATCTCTTGCAATTCCGACCGGAGTACAAATCTCACGATTAGCAAGTTCAAGGGTCATTTGGGTGGAAATAAGCTCGGGTAATCCTAACTTTTTCCAAACCGAGAGTGGCATCAAGTTGATGCTAGCACCTAGATCGGCTAGGGCCTTGCACTTGAGCTCACTAAAACCACACGGAATGAGAAATTTCCCAGGGTCTCCGAGTTTTTCGGGTAACTTCTTTAGGATAACCGTTGAGCAATTTTCATTGAGGGGTGTATTTGCCAATTCAATAAGTTTCTCCTTGTTGGAAAGGAGAGACTTAAGCATTTTTTGGTATTTCGGGATTAGAATCAAAGCATCGGCAAGAGAGATATTGATATGAAGTTGTTTAAACATTTGCCAAAATTTATGAATTTGGACTTCATCTTTCTCTTGCCGTTTTTCGTGGTTCATTCTTGACAGATAAGGGATATGAGGATGACGAGGATCCCTTTGGTGAACCACATAATTTCTTTGAGAAGGAGGTTTAGCTTTTTGGACAAGAGGAGGTGGGACCATAATTGTAAACTCACCATGTTCCGGGTCCGTTAAAGTATTCTTTACACGTTCATCCTCCTCCAGATTAATGAATGGAGGAGACATAGGAATGGTAGGTCCATCAAGAACAAGACCACTTTGAGTGGTAATGGCTTTCAATTCACCCTTCGGGTTAGCAACGATGTTGCTAGGGAGAGATCCCGAACCCGAAGTAAAAGCGGTGTTCATTTGGAAAAAGCTAGCCATCATGTTCTTAAGCTCGTTTGTTTGATTTGACATTGAAGCTTGAATCGAATTTTGCATTTCATTCCTTAACTCATTTTTCACATTGTTAATTTGAGCTTGCATGGCTTTTATATTAACATCATTCATTTTCTTAATTTTCTCCAATTCACTTAAAGGAACAACTTGATTTTGTTGAGTTGAAGCTTGATAATTTGCATTTTGATTGAAATTGTTTCCTCGGTTATATCCTTGAGGTTGGCTAAAACGGTTTTGGTTATTTTGCTCGTTTGGTTGAACAAAACCCGGTGGTCTTGTTTGATTAGCCTCACCCGGAGGACGATAACCGAAATTACCCTGATTGTAGTTACCCGCTACTGCTGCAACGTATCCTTGGATAGTATCCCGATATTCCGGGAAAGTGTTGCCATCGGCGGCGAGACACTGATAATAAGGATGAGCACCACCGCAAGTAACACAAATCTCCTCAACGGCTTTTATGGAAGCTGGAGGTGGGGTAGCTTGAAATTGTTTTAGATCAGCCGTCATAGCGGTAGTCAGAGCACTCGTTTGCTGATTTACTGCATGAGTAAGTTTGGCTATATCGAAAGAAGAAGAATTACCATCACTTGATTTCACTTGAGAAACAATCGATTTGTTTCGTGAATAGCGGACTTTAGATTTGTTTTCGATAATTGTCAACACATCTTGAGTACTTCTTTCCAAGAGATTGCCACCGGCGGCAGAATTCAAAGAATCTTGGTCGGCCAGGTTTAAGGCATTGTAAAAAGTATCAAGTTGGTGCAATTCGGTGAAACCATGATAAGGACAAGCACGAAGGAGATATTTGTATCAATCCCATGCCTCATGAAACGATTCATCAAAGCGTTGTTGAAAATTAGAAATTTCATTTCGAAGGTTTGTCGTTCTTGAGGGGGGAAAGAATTCGTTAATGAATTTGGACACAAGATCCTCCCAAGTGAGAATAGAATGAGGGGGTTCTTTTTCGAACCAATGACGGGCTGCCCCTGCAAGAGAGAAAGGAAAAAGCATGAGCTTAATCGCTGAATTAGGCACATCCTTGTATTTGATTGTGGAAGTTATTTTGTTGAACCAACGAATGTGGTCATGAGGATTATCTTTCTCAAGTCCGAAGAATTGGTCCGAAGTCATCATATTAATGAGACTATGCTTGAGCTCGAAATGCTCAACAAGAATTGGAGGAACCACGATTGTCTCCGCATAACCATCGGTGGGTGCACGGAGCAATTCCGCCATAGTACGTTGATCGGCCATCGTAACTACGGGTGATTTTTTATGTTTTTGATTCTTCAAGAGAGAAAGGTTGTTAAAAAAACCAAAAAGGGTTGAAATGGGTTGAGGTTGAGGGTTCGAGTCCTGCTCACCCTCAACTTCCCCAATTCCCCTTTTTGCTTTTTTTTTTAACTTTTTATACAGCTTATTAATAAGCTGTAAAAACACAACTTTTGTGAAAACAAACTTTTTAAAACTTAAGAATAAGCACAAAAATAAGCAAATAAAGTCGACAGAATAAGCATTTTTACTTACAGTCTAAAATTCTTAACTGTTTTGGCTATTTCTACACAAATAAGCAAAGCACAAGGAGCAATAAGCTAGCACAGAATAAAAAAAACAAGATCTAAAAAGCACTTAGGAGAAAGGAATAAGCAAATGCAATAAGCCTAAATTAAGCTAAAACTAACAGAAATGCTAAAATACTTAAAGCTCTAAGTTAAAGGGCAATAAGCTCAAATAAGCTCAAATTTAAGCTAACAAAGCTGAAAAGTCTTAGAAACTAACCTAATAAGCTTTTTAAGCAAAAATAAGCAAAGAAAGTAAGCAAATAAGCACAGAAAATTCAAATAAGCAAGCTTGGTCAAAACTGATAGCAAACAGCCTATAGGGGGTACTTTTGAGCTTAAAATTAAGCTCAATAATGGATCCTTATGGCTTAATGAGTTATAGCACTAAAAAGCTCATACAATAAGCTATCTAAAACAGCAATGAAAAAGGATTTTGAAACAAAAGTGAGCCAAGAAAGGGCTTATGGAAAAGCTGGTTGCACTCAGCTCATGCTGATTTTTTTTCTTTTTGACTTTGAAAATGACAGTTTTTTGGCTTAAAAATAAGTCACCAAACAGATCCTTATGACCAAAAGACCTTCAAACAGATTAATGTTGGACCTCAAAGAGCTTATATCAACTTTCTAAAATCATTTTGAAATAAAGGGTAAGCCAGAAAAAGCCAATGAAAAAGCTGATTTTTCAATATTTCAACACTTGGTAAAATTTGGCAGATTGTATCAAAAACAACAATGCAGACCTAGTTAACTTGATTCCTAACTTGTTTTAAAACATGCATAAACACAGAAACATCTCACAATTGCAAGTATCAAAGTTCTTAACCAAATAAGCTGATAAAATAGGTAAATGCTCACAGATTCAAAACACAAGTTCTATTAACTATGAATCTGAGATTTATAACTAACAAACTTAAACAAACTGACTTATATGACTAATTTTATCTAATCTAAGTTAACTTAAGAGCACAACCCAATTTTTGTAACCATTTTGACCCATTTTCAGTCTTTAACCAAACACCCCTTTAAGTACTTAAAATCAAATTTTAAATCAGTTTAACATAGATTTAAACAAAGATAGTTAAAAACAGATATCAACCAACAAATATTAAGCAAAAATAAGCATAAGAGAAACAGTAATAAGCAGTTAAACAAGTAGACAAGATATAAGCAGTAACAAGCTATTTGAGAAAGTTTAACATGAAAGACTTAAATAAAGCATATTAAAGCAAATAACAAGCATTAACAAACATAAAGAACAAAAATAAGCAACAATAAGCACTGCTACAGTACATGCAAAAAAATTGAAAAAGTGAGACTTACAACACCCTTGCTCTAAACAGGGTTTAATCAAGTGATCTACAAGCTCTAGCTTGTCAAAGACAAGCTAGTAGGGTCTTAAAATCTCTTCCCTTGCTAGCTTTTCATCCAAATATAAGATGTGGTATTTTGAGGGTAAACTTTTGTTTGAGTTTCTTAAATTACTTAACAGTTTAAGCTTCCTAATGTAAACAGGTTTAATAATTATGTGTTTAAAAAAGAGCATAACAGCTGTTAAAAACTTTAAAACAATTTATATACACAAAAAATTGAAACTAGACTTTATAACTTAAAAACTCAATATTCATTACTTAAAAGAACTTACATTACATGAATTTTAAAATGCATTGATGTTTAAAAACATGCTGAAACTAAAACTAGTATACCTTCCTATTATCAAGGCTTATAAGACCCCCCTATTTATATATAACTAAGTAAATTCTAGTCTTGGGGTCTGACCTCTTGTTTTTCATTACTGTCTGAGAACGCAATGTGTTTGTTGTGTAGAGAAGTCCCCAAAAATGATCCTACCTCCAAATTGTAGAGTAGAGCCCAAGCTTGACCATGGCCCCTTCATTTGTTGTCGTTTCCTTGACAATTTGTGTTTGAGGATTCCAACCTGCACAAACAATGTGAGTGTGGTTATGGTTTTTTATGAGTTTTGTTGTGTTGTTTGCAGGGGGAAGAGGATAGGAGACACTAATTCCAAATTAGCGGAAATAGGGTTGTTATGTTGTATTTCCTATTTTTGTACTGACAAGGGTTCGTTTGGAGTTGGCACTATTACCCCTTCACTTGTGTGATTCATTGAATGAAATCCTTAGATATTTGAATTTGTGGTTCTTGTAAGTTTAACCCCTCAAAGGATATGGTCTTTTCAAAGTTCGGACTTGTTATAATAAACTTAGGGGTTGGCAGAAATTGCCCCTAAAGTTAATACATAGCTAAATGCAAGTTTAGTCCTTGATTTTCCAAGATATAGGGATATGACAACTACAGGTCCCTGAAGTTGTATTTCTTGACTTGATGACTTTGTCTTTGACTTTTGGCTTTGAACTGACTTTTCGTCACGCTCTATCCGTTCTCTTCTCGTTTGTCGTTGTGATTGGTTTTTGTCCTTTAGTGAAATATCTTGACATGTAATAATACCAAACACAAAAACAAGCATATAAAAGGGCATATATTAAGTGCGTTTTTGGTCGATTAGGGTCGGTTTTAATGAAAAATGGTATTTTAAATTAATGCGACATACCAACACCCCCATAATACTAAAACTATATGCGTTCCTCACGAAAACATGGCAAATAGTAACACTTCGATATCTAAGACTCTTAATCTCCTTCGACTAATAACCTCGAAAAGTAGCTAAGTGTTCGTCAAGGGAAATTAAAGAATCAATAGTTTAGAAAAGCCTCGTTTTTACCATTTTTAAATATATACACTAACTATCACTAATATTTTTATTCTTTTCTCTTTTTTTTCATTTTTTTGTACTTTTCTTTTTAAAGAAACTAACTAAAATATTTGACTTTCGTTATTTATATACTTTAGGGACATAGACACAAGAGCATTTAATCCTAAAATGCCCCAAAAAGGATAAATTCATCGTTCCTGACTTTTCACTTATTCTAAACCAAGCTTAAAACGAAATCACCGTTAAATATAAGTTAAGATGCTAACACTACTCATATTTGCAACTTGTAAACTTTTCACTCCCGACAATTATTATATATTGTTTTGGACCCCTAACCGGCCCCTAGTGGGTTATAGGCACAAAATTGACGAACTTTTGTGTTGAGGTTATAAAAGTGGGTATTGGTTTGAGTCTAGGTAAGTCTAGATATTTCCGGGGTGTGTCCAAATGTATTTTATCGCGAAACATAACCCTTTTACGTGACCAATAGAAATAAAATACGCAAAGTACATAATTATCTTCTTAATAATTATTTCTTACTTGGTTGATGTAAACCTTAATTTATTTGATGATCGTTTATATTCATTGATTTTTTTTAGTCTACGCGATTTAGCTTAAAAGTAAATATTAAAAGTAAACGCGTATCGGACTAACATAGATAGTGATCATTAATGGAGTCGTACAATGACATGAAAATGAGAAATGTTACATCTTTCAAACATCCTTCTACTTCTGCACTTGAGATCTTATAAACCTTAGAAGTTCAAACGCATGTGAACTCTCATGATCAACCTCTAATTTCCTTTTCAACATCTTGGACATCATCTCTTGACTTAGAGGGTATTTCTTCTCTGTCAGCATATGTATGGCTATACCATTCTCCATTAGTAAAATGTGAATACCACAAAAATCATATAAACTTCAGCTTATCACATTATATTCATGCTGATTCTTTCGTATCTCATCTTCTTCATCAGGCTCAAATAGAGTGTGCAGATCTCCCCAAAGCATCAAATCATATCCTTCAGGTCTTGAAGTACTATACCTTTCTTTTACTAATTTGTATAACTCCTCTACATCTTGTCTATCAAAGTCTTTAAGCATCTCACTCAAAACCTTGTAGTTCTTGGAACTGGCATCTCCTCTGAAGATTTGATAATACATGAAATTTTCAGTCAAAGTGTAAGTCTTCCAATCCACAATTGGATACTTTGTAGAGAGAGATTCAACATCTTCTGCAAACTCTTCTCTTGGAATGATATCTAAAAACCCTTTGAGTTCTTCCTTCTCAGCATCTTCTTCCAACTTCTGTTTCTTAACAATCCCTCTCTTTCTAGGAAGAGACTTCTTTCTTTTTGCTCCAGACTCTTTAACAACTTCTTTCATTTCCTCTTGTATATCTTCTTCTTCAATCTTTTCAGGAGACTTCATCTTTTCAGGAGACTTCATCTTTTCAGTTCCATGCTCCATAGGCTCAATGTGTTGATTAAAATCCCAAACCTTTTCAAATATTGGCCTAATCTCATTGTAAGACATTCCCTTGAAGTCACTAATCTTGTAGTTCCCCTGATTCTTCAAGTATTTGATCATATTTCTCCTTGCTTGGGCAACTGTCTTTGGCTTCATCTTTAGAGCATGATACCTTATGACTGAAGGATCATTCCAATCTATCTTCTTAGTAGACTTGGCTTCAGCCATAGCTCTTTGTCTTTCTTCTTTATCCCACTGTCTAGCAATCTCTTCATCTCTTGCAATCTGTGCCCTTTGTTCTTCATTCATTTGTTCTTCTAGTCTGATGGCTTCAAAAAAACTTAATCTTTCTTGTTCAATTTCTTTCTTAGACTTCTTCTTGGGCTCAGACTCTAACATTATTGCTTTTCCCTTGTCTTGTCTTGTCCTTTTCTCTGCACTCCTTCTTGTATAAGTAACAGTTCCTCCAGTAGTACTAAGATTTACCACAGCAGTACTAATTATTGGAACTTCTTCACTAGCAGTACCTTTTATTGCACCAGCAGTACTAACTTCAGCACTCCCTTTCTTACTGTTTTCTTGATCTTGAATGACTTCAGTGGGAGTCACTTCTTGAATAAAAGGCTCAGTTTTAGTACTTTCTTTCTCTTGAACTTCTGCCTCTTGAACTTCTGCATCAGCTAACTTCCTCCCCTGTTTGGAAGAATCATCTACAATGTCTTATCATCTGAATAAACAATCCTAGCTTTTCTCCTTGTTTTGCCAGTCTTGATTTGAGACTCTAACTTCTTGACCCTGAGAATGAGCTTAGTAACTGCATAACTGTAGGTTTTCTTTGTCTTCCTCAAGTCATCCTCCAATACTCCAATCCTGTCAGAAAGTTTGGTAACCAAATTCGTCAATTCATTAAGTTTCAAGCTACCCTCATCACTTCCATGTGAGTGAATAGCATGGAGAGGTGAGTCATGGGGTGTAGGAAAATGGTGTTCTACTCTAGGTGAGGGTTGGGTTGGTTATGTTGGAGATGGTTGTGTTGGAGATGGTTATGTTGGTGCAGCAGTGGTATGTTCAGGTGAGTGTTGAGGTGAATGTTCAGGTGAGTGGGAAGGTGAGGATTGATCCTTGAAGGTGAGTAAAAGGTCAGTACATCTAGCATATGTAGGACTAGAGCAACTTCCTGCCTGAAATTTCCCTTGTAGGGCCTATTCATATTGGTAATACTCATTCATGCTAAGAGAGGGGTATAGAAAGGTTCTTGAGTGTTATTGAAGTTGGTCCTCTGCATATCTAGGCTATTTGAATGAACCTAGGTACATCCAAAACTTATAGGGGCTAAGAGATATTGGACACCTATGCCAAAAATCCATCCTAGAGAAATTATACTTCCTATTGGTAAGCTAAACAGATAACAACAATTTGTTTTTTTTTTTTTGTTTTGGCAATATTACTACCAAACTGCTCCCAAGCAGTTTTTCTATGGGCTAAGGCAATGAGAATATAGTGATAAAGAAACCTCCATGAGGTGAAAAGCACCCTTTTGAATTTTACTGATCTGAGTCTATGGATTATCTCATAAATGCCAATTGCTTAACAAATCTCCGAGTTGGGAATAGAAAAATACCACTTGATCATCCACTTGAATGTCGTCTAAAGATCCTCAGTGAAGCCATTGAGTACGCATCAATGGTAGCAGTAATCTTGACTTCTCCATTTTCAGCAGTAGTAACTTCAGCAGACCTCCAAAATTGTTTGATAAATGAGACACAAACCTCTGGCTTCTTTGTGAGTGCATAGCAAATGTGACTTTGATTTAGGAAATCGATGATTTGATGAAACCCTGCACTTCCTGTAGATTTTTCTAAAAACGCTACCATGTTGAACAGGATTTTCTATTATGCAGATAGTACTATTATTGTCAATATAAATAACAGTATTCATAAAATTGTACCCATAGTCCAGCAGTTGGTTTTGGATCCAGAGAACCTGTCCATGGCAACTTGTAGCAGCCACATATTCAGCCTCAGTTGTAGAAGTGGCAACTATAGTTTGTTTCTTGCATTTCCAAGAGATCAGCCTATTTCCCAAAAACTGACAACCTCTAGTTGTGGACTTCCTATCTTGTGTAGCTCCAGCATAGTCACTGTCAGTGTAAGCAACTAATTCTAATGGAGAATCCTTAGAATACCAAAGGCCTAATGATGGTTTTCCTTTAAGGTATCTAAAGATTCTCTTAACAGCTAAGAGATGGGAAGACTTTGGAGAAACCTGAAACCTTGCACATGCACACACAGCAAACATGATATCTGGCCTGGATGTTGTAAGGTACATCAAAGAGCCTATCATAGATCTATAAAGATGTTCATCAACATCATCAGCATGTCCATCCTGAACCAAAGGCTTTTCCAAATCTGTTAGAGTAGAGGCAGACTTCACATCTGAGTAGTTGAACTTTCTTAAAATTTCATGGACATATTTATCTTGACTAATAAAAATTCCTTTCTTTTTATGTTGGACCTGTAATCCCAAAAAGAAGGTGAGTTCTCCCATAGAACTCATTTGAAACTTATGCTTCATAAGCTTCTCAACTCATCACGATAATTCCTTCTTTGTAGATCCAAATATAATGTCCATTCTCACAGATTTGAACAAGCAAGATAAGGTCCTTATGTCTCTTAAGAATAATGTATGATCAATCTTTCCTCTTTCCAAAACCATTGCATAAGAGATAATTTTGCCAAAGTGTCATACCAAGCTCTAGGTGGCTTGATGCAGGCCATATAATGCTTTTACTACCTTATAGACTTTATTAGGATGGTCAAGATCTTCAAACCTGGTGGTGTTGACATAACAAATACTCCTCTTCCAATCTGACCATACAAGAAAAGCACTCTTTGACATCCATTTGAGACTATGAAAACCATATAAGCAAGCTAATTAGGAACAGCTATGGCCTCAATTCTAGCCACAGGTGCAAAGACTTCATCATAGTCTATGCCTTCTTCTTGAGTATGTCCTTGAGCAACAAGTCTTGCTTTGTTTCTGATGACAATCCCCCTTTCATCTTTCTTGTTTCTGTATACCCACTTTGTACCAATTGCTCTATGACCTTTAGGTAAATCCACAAGAATCCAGACCTTTTGCAGTTTGAACTGAAGAAGTTCCTCTTGCATTGCTTCTACCCATGCTGGATCTCTAAGAGCTTAAGAAACTCTTTTTGGTTCTTCCTGAGAGAGAAAACAAACAAAAAGACATGTATGAAGATCCTGATGAGTCTTCCCTTCATATATAGCACTAAGAAATCCTTTTTTCATAGTAAGAAGTTTCATCCTCTAGTCAGAACATATGACTTGCACATCAACAATCACATGCTCAATGGGATGTTCATTGTGAATTCTTAATGAGGAAGGTAGGGACATCATAAGATCTGAGGAATGTCCCCCAATTAATTTCATAACCTCCACATGAAAGTCTCTCAGATGTCAGGGACTAGGTCCTACCAAGTCTTCAGGATAGCATATTAACTTCATGGGAAAAAAGGGGGAGGGGAGGGGGGGGGGGAAAAGAGAAGAACTAACTTCTCTACAACCAGAGATTAATAATCTGGACTGCAGTATTAAATTGTTGATAAGCAATACCATTTTCCTTAAGATTGCTACCATCATGAGACTCTTATGTAGCATCATCTTCATCATTTAACTCATCCTGTATCTTCTATTTGAGCATCAGCAATAATTTTTGGTGAAGCATCCTTCCAAATTGGCATTACAATCCAATCTTGATCTTGGTTGAAAGATGTGCTAACTCCAGAATCTCCTTGTATACCTCAAAATCATTAGAAAAGTCCCATGCAACCACTGTACATAATTCATTGATGGAGTTAGAGAATCAAGAATCAAACAGCCATTGGACATTTCTTCTATCATAGGCTTATTCTCTAAGAACCCAATATGCAAGTTTTCCTGAACTTTTCTGGTTCTAATGTTATATACCATAAAAGCTTTGCTACTTAAGGAATATTCAACAAAGAAACCTTCATCACTTTTTCCATCAAACTTGCCCAACTTATCTAAGGTATTGAGAATAGTAACATGACATCCAAATGGTTTCATGAAGAGCCTATAGCGGGGTTAAATACCTCTAAGAGTGTCTAAGGAGCATGTTATGAGGCTTGACTAGTAAGACCTATTCTGTACTAGCAATCAGTAGAGAACTGCTTCTACCCAAAATGTGGTAGGTAACTTAGAGTCGGCTAACATTGTTCTAGCAGCCTCAATGAGTGTCCTATTCTTCCTTTCAGCTACACCATTTTGCTGAGGAGTCCTAGCTACACTATATTCCCTTTTAATACCTTTCTCCCTACAGAAATCATCCATCACCTTGTTTTTAAACTTTGTCCCCCATTATACATCTATTATTTTAACTTTCTTATCCACTAGGTTTTCTACCTCTTTGATAAATTTTAGGAACTCACTTTTTCATTCTAGTTTGTAAAAAAAAACCAAGAAAATCTACTATAATCATCATTGACGTACTAAGACATACTTTTATGCATTAAACTACTACAAAGTTGGACCAAATAGATCCATGTGTAGCATAAACAATGGCTTAGTAATGGAATTAAAGGCCTTGGTCTTACAAGAGGCTCTGTGTTGCTTGCCTTTAAGACAGGCAACACATGTTTGGTCATTCTCAAATCTTTTTAAGGAAAAATCTCTTACAAATTATTCTTGACAATTATTGTATATTCTTACAATTTATATGACCAGCCCTCCAATGCCATAGCATTGATTTTTTAGATGTAGCTTTGCAACTAACAGTTAAAACTATCTTTAGGAACATTTTTTTCATATCAAAACTGTACATGTTATCCTGTCTAGGAATTTTAAGAAGTATACCTGATTTGCATACAGGCAACTAAAACTAGAGATAGGACAAGACATCAGAGTCGTACAAAGAACAATAGTTCTTTTGTCACACATCTGTAAGACACTTAAAGTGGTTTAACTTTAACTCTTGACAAAGTATACATCATCAAAATCAAGATTACCAGTTTTAATAGTACCTGTACCAGTAATTCTGCCTCCATGTGCTCCTCCACAAAAAGTAACATAACCTCCATCAAAATCTTTGAAATCTGAAAGATGGGCTATGTTTCCAGTCATATGCTTTGAGCATCCACTATCAACAAAACCTTTATCATTTAGCTGTGAATTGCTCTGCACATAAAGCTTATGAAGGTAGTTTTCTTTTGGGACCCAAGCCATATACTGACTTTGGATCTGCCTCGTGCATCAATTATTATATTATGTTTTAAAACCAGTGATCACCATTTGTGTTGATGGGTTTCCAAACCCAACATGCTGAGGGCTTAACAGCATTAAACCCCCTTGCCCTGACAGTATTAACATTTTGCCTACCAGTATTAACATTTTGATTATAAGACCTTTTTGTTAATCCTGTTCTCTTGTAAAAGGGCCTATGAATTTGTATGATTGTGCTCTGATTTTGAATATGTCTGGCCTAGCACAATGAACTTGTCTGATTTTGGTGAGCGGTATAAGAAGCCAAACATATTACAAGACCTAGCAGGACTAAAAGTCTGCCCAGTGGTTACAACCTAGCTATTAATAGGCCTTGCAGTATTAACAGTTTTTAGCCAGTCTTCACTTAAGAACTGCCTTGGAACCATATTTTTGTGTACAATAGATAGCTGTATTGAATGAATCAAAACTCCACAGATAAAACCATGCTTGTTATTAAAAACAAAGTTACATCCTAATTGATTGGATTTTTTGACCATTCCAATTCCTTTGGTTCCCTCTAGGTCTTTGTGACCTGTACAACTCTGCATACCTAACTGACCTCCTAACTGGTTTTTCAGGTTTAACAAACTCTTTCTTATACAGTTAGGTTTACACAGTTTCTTTTCAACCTAGGGAGTAAACTCAACAACATCACATCATCAGACACCCAGCTTCATGATGGATCATCATTATTAACCTCTAGCTTCATAGGGTTCTTCTTCCATAACTATGTTTAGCATGACAGAAAAACTTTTCTTTCCAATCTTTGTCTACCTTAAGTGGAGACTTAACAGAGCTAGAATCAGTCTTTTGTTGTTGTTTTAAAGAGTCATTAGTATTCTCCTTAGAATTATCTGACTCTTTATCACAACCAAGTCAATTCAGTGAAGCAAATACATGCTATTGTTGATGGCAAGGCTGTGGTCATATCAGAATCATCAGTGAGAAGTGATCTTCTCTTTAATGATGAGGATGGTATTGCTTGCCTAACAAATGATGAAATTTTTGAAAACCTTGCATTGATGGGATATGAACAGCTTTCTACAAAACTTACTTTTCAAAAAGGTTCATTCTCACCTCAATGGAAATTTCTGATACATACCATCCTTCATTGTATAAGTTCAAAATCAACTGCTTGGAATGAATTTTCAACTAATTTGGCTTCAGCAGTTATATGTTTAGCAAAGGGTCAAAAATTTAATTTTTCTAAATTAATTTTTGATGGTATGTTGAGGAACTTGGATCCAAAGAGATTTTTAATGTATCCAAGGTTTTTACAACTCTTTTTGAATAACCAGCTTAAAGATTTACCAGAACCTTTTAATGATACTTATGAGAAACCTAAACACAGTAAAAAGGTTTTCTCTAATATGGCAAGGAAAATTAAAAAATTTTCAGGAAAAGTTACTCCACTTTTTGACTCCATGTTGGTGCAAAACCAAGCACCTGGGGGTGAAGGTTCAGCAATACCCCCCTGAACCCCAACCCACACCCTCTATCTCACAACCAAATGTTTTAGAACCTCAAACTGAAGCTCACATTAAGCAAATACTCTAATCTCCATCTACATATCAAAGAAAACAAAGAAAGACTCAAAACCTTAGGAGAGCTAAAAAGTTCACTGAGTTACCTCAGACTAGTATGCCTCTAGACCATGGAGTAGATTAGGTTGTCTATAAGGAGGGGGTGACAGTGTGGAAAGGGCTATCACTACTGATGCTAGCTTAGTTGCAGCACAGGACAGTGATAACATAATTAGGACCCATACCACGACAATGCCTAATGTTGACATTCCTTAGGGAATGGATATAGGTGGCAGTCCCAGGAACCAAGAAACCATGGGGGTGCTCTTGCTTAGACTAGGTCTGAGAGAGTTCTTGAAAAGCCCAATGATCTCCCAGAAGGTCACACATCTAGAAGTTGGGAGGGCAGCATGGAACATACTTTTGAATTGATGGACACTATACCACCTACACCCTATGATTCACCTCTCACATGAGGTTACACACCTGGAAGTGATGAGGGTAGGCTGAAATTGAAAGAATTAATGGCTATATGTACAAAATTGTCAAAATAGGTGCTTGACTTAGAGAAAGAGAAGGATGCACAAGCTGTGGAGATCCTCAAACTAAAGTAAAGAGTCAAGAAATTAGAAAGAAAGAGGAAGTAAATCATCTCACACCTAAGAAGGAGGATATACAGGCAGGTTGAGTCTTTTGATGATGATTTAGATGAGGAGGATGCATCCAAACAGGGGAGGGAAAGTAACAAGACAAAGTCAATGTTCCAAGATAGTGACTTTGATGTACTTGATGATGACATGGAAGATGTTGAAAGAGAGACAGTTCATATTGCTACCACAGGGGTTAGTGCTGTTAGTGCACCAGTTACTACTGTTGGTGTAGTTATTAGTACTGCTGAACCTAGAACACCTCCAACAACTGCTACAACTGCATTTATAGATGAAGATCTTACCATTGCTCATACTTTGAGAAAGATGAAGGAAGAGAAAGCTAAAGAGAAAGGAGTTGCTATTAAAGATGTAGAAGATCCTCCTAGACCTATCAGAACAATAACTACACTGGAACCTCTTCCAGCTATTGATCCAAAAGACAAAGATAAGGGTGTACTGGTTGAAGAAGAACCTGAGAAACCAGAGAAAGTAAAAAGAAGGGATTAAGGCTTAGCTCAAATTGAAAGTGATGCAGAGTTAGCTCAAATATTACATGAGGAAGAGTTAGCAGAGTTGGATAGAGCACAAAAAGAAAGACAAAAGCAAGAAGAAGCTACTAGTGCTGCTTTAACTGAAGAGTTTGATGAAATTCAAGCCAGAATAGATGTTGATCATGAACTGGCTGTAAGACTGACACATGAAGAGCAAGAAAAGTACACAATTGAAGAAAAAGCTAATTTGTTAGCATAATTCTTTTGAAAGAAGAAAGAAACAATTGGCAGCCGAAAGAGAAGAGGCAATAAGGAACAAACTACCTATAAGAACTCAAGTCAGGAACAGGATGATTACTTACCTCAAACATATGGGTAAGTACACTTATCAACAACTAAAGCACAAGAAATTTGAAGAAGTTCAGAAGTAATATGAAAGAGAGAAGAAGTGGATTGATGACTTTAAGCCTATAGATGATGACAGTCAACAGCAAGCAAAAAGCACTAAAAAGAGACCAAGAGCAGATTTTGAAGAAGAAAGTTCCAAGAAATAGAAACTAGAAGAGGATAATGATGCTGAAAAAGAGGAGCTTAGAGATAGTATGGATGTAGTTCCAAGGGATGATGTTGCTATTGATGTTGAATCTCTGGCCATCAAATATCCAATTGTTGATTGGAAAACACATATTTTAAATGAAAATATGATGTATTATCAAATCATCAGAGCAGATGGAAGTTCCAAGAATTACAAGATATTCAGTGAGATGCTTGATGATTTTGACAGACAAGATGTGATAGATCTACATAGGTTGGTAAATGAAAGATATGAGACAACAAGTCCAGAAGGATATGACTTGTTACTTTGGGGAGATCTGAAGACCTTATTTGAGCCTAATGAAGAAGATGAAATATGGAAGAATCAACAGGACTACAACTTGATAAGCTGGAGATTGTTTGACTCATGTGGAGTTCATGTACTGTTGATGAATACTGGAGTTGCTATTCACATGATGATTGAGAAGAAATATCCTCTAACTCAAGAAATGCTTTCAAGGATGCTAAATAGAAGACTAGAGGTTGATTATGAAAGTGAGATGGCATTTGAGCTTCTCAGATTTACAAGATCACAACTTCAGAAGTAGAAGAGTGTTTGGATACATCCTCCTGATGATCAAGATGCTGATACTGAAGAAACTTGATGATTAACAAGGTGAATATCAAGTTTAGGGGAGGATTGTTCTGATTAAAAATCTTATATTCTTCTTCTTTACTGATGAAACTGTTCAAACATATCTTCTACGTCTGCACTTGAATCTTATAAACCTTAGAAGTTCAAACAGCCTGTGAACTCCATGATCAACCTCTAATTTCTTTTTCAACATTAGAGGGTATTTCTTCTCTGTCAGCATATGTATGGCTATACCATTCTGCATCAGTAGAATGTGAATACCACAAAAATCGTATAAACTCCAACTAATCACATTATATTCTTGCTGATTCTTCCATAGTTCATCTTCTTCATTAGGCTCAAATAAGGTATGTAAATCTCCCCAAAGCATCAGATCATACCCTTCTGGTCTTGAAGTACTATACCTTTCCTTGACTAGTCTGTACAATTCCTCTACATCCTGTCTATCAAAATCTTCAAGCATCTCACTCAAAATTTTATAGTTCTTGGAACTGCCATCTCCTCTGAAGATTTGATAATACATAAAATTCTCTGTCAAAACACAAGTCTTCCAGTCCATAATCGGAAACTTTGTAGATAGAGATTCAACCTCTATAGGAACATCTTCTCTTGGTATTATATCTAAAAATTTGAGTTCTTCCTTCTGAGCATCTTCCTCCATCTTTTGTCTCTTCCTTGTGCTTTTTCTAGGAATAGATTTCTTTCTCTTTGCTCCAGATCCTTTAGAAACTTCTTTCATTTCCTTCTGTGTAGCAACATCTTCTTCTTCAATCTTTTCAGCAGACTTCATCTTTTCAGGAGACTTCATTATTTCACTTCCATGCTCTGAATCCATAGGCTCAATATGTTGATTAAAATCCCAAACCTTTTCAAAGATTGGCCTAATCTCATTGTAAGACATTCCCTTGAAGTCACTGATCTTGTAGTTCCCCTGATTCTTCAAGTATTTGATCATATTTCTCCTTGCTTGGGCAATTGTCTTTGGTTTCATCTTTAGAGTATGATACCTTATGACTGAAGGATCATTCCAATCTATCTTCTTAGATGTCTTGGCCTCAGACATAGCTCTTTGTCTTTCCTCTTCATCCCACTGTCTAGCAATTTCTTCATCTCTTGCAATCTGAGCCCTTTGCTCTTCATTCATTTGCTCTTCAAGTCTGATGGCTTCAGCAAAACTTAATCTTTCTTGTTCAAGCTCTTTCTTAGACTTCTTCTTGGGCTCAGACTCTATCATTATTGCTTTTCCCTTGTCTTGTCTTGACCTTTTCTCTGCACTCCTTCTTGTATAAGTAACAGTTCCTCCAGCAGTACTAAGATTTACCTCAGCAGTACTAACTATTGGAACTTCTTCACTAGCAGTACCTTTCTTTGCACCAGCAGTACTAACTTCAGCACTTCCTTTCTCACTGCTTTCTTGATCTTGAATTACTTCTGTAGGAGTCACATCTTGAATCACAGGTTCAGTTTCATTACTTGCTTTCTCTTGAACTTCTGCATCAGATAATATCCTCCCCTGTTTGGAAGAATCATCTGCAATGTCTTCATCATCTGAATGAACAATTTTAGCTCTCCTCCTTGCTTTCCCAATCTTGATTTGAGCCTCTAGCTTCTTGACCCTGAGTATGAGCTTAGTAAATGCAGAACTGTAGGTTTGCTTTGTTGTCTTCAAGTCATCCTCCAAAACTCCAATCCTGTCAAATAGTTTGGTAACCAAATCTGTCAATTCATTGAGTTTCAATCTACCCTCATCACTTCCATGTGAGTGAACAGCATGGATAGGTGATTCATTGGGTGTAGGAAGATGGTGTTCTGCTCCAGGTGATGGTTGTGTTGGTGATGGTTGTGTTGGTGATGGTTGTGTTGGTGCAGCAGTGATATGTTCAGGTGTAGGTGAAAGTGCAGGTGAAGATGAATGTGTAGGGGAAGGTGAATGTTCAGATGAGTGGGAAGGTGAGGATGTGATTTTTGAAGGTGAAGTGGAATATTCAGTAACATCTAGCATAGTAGGGAATAGAGCAACCTCGTAGCCTGAAAATCCCTTGGTAGGCCTCTTCATATTGTTAAACACTTTCATGCTAATAGAGGGTACATGATATGATCTTGTGTATTGTTGAGCTGGTTTCTCTACTTATCTGACATATTTGGAATGAACTAGGGTACATTAAAAATCTTTGGGGACTAGAGATATTGGATACCATATGCTCAAAAATCATCCTAGAGAAATTATACTTCCTATTGGTAGCTAAACATATAAGAGCAGCTGCAATATTACTACTAAACTGCTCCCAAGCAGTCTTCTTTGGGCTAAGGCAATGAAGAATATTGTGAATAAGAAACCTCCATTGAGGTGAAAAAGCACCCTTTTGAAAAGTTAACTTATCTGAGTCTGTGTGATATCCCATAAGCGCCAATTGCTCAAAGATCTCCAAGTTGGGAATAGAAGAAATACCATCTTGATCATCTAACTTGAAATGTCGTCTTAAAGATCCTCAGTTATAGTCATTGAGGTGACATCAAATGGTAGCAGTAGTCTCTGACTTCTCCATTTTTAGCGACCTCCAAAATTTTGTTTGATACATGAGGTCATTAAACATCTGGCTTCTTTGTGAGTGCATAGCAGATGTGACTTCGATTTAGGAAATCGATGATTTGATGAAACCCTGTACTTCCTGTAGATTTCTCTAAAAATGCTACCATGTTGTGCTTGTCACAAAATTCCAAGTTTGCCATGAATAAAACTGTGAGTAATCGAGTGGGATATGATCGTGGATGAATATATGAAGGTTGGAGAAAGTTAATTGAGATATAAATAGAGAATTTGTAGAGATATGATTTGTCCGACTTAAAGAAATTGAGTTTATCGTGGATTAAGTGTAAAACATATATATATTAAAGATCATAAAAGTCCAATTGGTTCCAAACCCCTTATATTTAGGAAATTTGCGGAAATATCTCAACGGCTCTATTAATTAATGAAAAATTCTGTTAGACCCAAACAGTACTAACGGTCATCCAGCAATACTAAAATTGGTCTAGTAGTACTAAAATAAGCCCAGCAGTATTAGCTTCTCCACCCAAAGCGTACAAAACTCCAAAAGTGGTGTTAATACTCAATAATAAACTTCAATAATCTCTCTTTATGTTTTTAAGCTCACATTGAATCTCTCAATTGTTTGGCTCAACTTTTCACTCTTTTTGTCTGTTTTTCACACAACTCCTCTTTTGTTCTTTTTAGGCTCACCAATTCTCTCTATTCTTTTTGGCTCACAATGCACACAAAGTATAGTTTTTGGCAAACTACCAGCCATTAACGGATTTGATTAGTCTTTACCAAGAGCCGTTTGCTTTGGACTAGCCAATGCTTCATTGTAAAAACATGGTGCATTGATGACCATATAGTTTTGAGTAAACTATCAACTATCAACGGATTTGAGAAGTCTTTACCAATAGAGTTAGCTCTTTGGACTAGCAATGCTTTATTTCTAAAAATCATGGTGCATTCGATGTCATATAGTTTGAGTTAACTATCAAACTATAACGGAGTTGAGAAGTCTTTACCAATAGCCGTTTTCTTTGGACTAGTCAATTCTTGATGTCTATTAGACATGGTGAACTGATGACCATTTGTTGTGTGGTGTTACAACCAACACTTCAAGAACAACCAACATTCCTCCCCTCAAATATTGAACCATTGAGTAACCAATTTCACACTTCATTGCTTATCCTGAAAGAGTTAGCTTAAAACCAAGAAAAACATAATCTAACCATTTTTCTTGTTTAGCGTATTAAGTGTTTCTAACAGATTAACAATGGAGTCACAGAAATAACTAGCGTATTACTACAAGTAACAGTGTTAACAAAACTGTTTTAAATATAACTAGCAGTACTAAATGATATAGCTAGTTGTAATTTACAAAGACTTAACAGTACTAACATTTAACAGACTTTACAAAAACAAACAAGAGACTTGGCCATTAGGGATTGAGCATTCCAATACTTGAGACCAAGTACTGAAATCTACCAACATCAAAACCTTTTGTAAGAAGATCTGCTACATCTCTTCTCGTTGAGTGTATATTGCTAATCAACTCTTTAGCATTGAATCTCTTTTAAAAATGATGCCTAATCTCTATATGTTTTGTTTTAGAATGTTGAACAGGATTTTCAATTATGCAGATAGTACTAGTATTGTCAATGTAAATAACAGTATCCATGAAATTGTACCCATAATCTAGCAGTTGGTTTTGGATCCAGAGAACCTGTCCACAGCAACTTGCAGCAGCCACATATTCAGCTTCAGTTGTAGAAGTGGCAACTACAGTTTGTTTCTTGCATTGCCAAGAAATCAACCTATTTCCCAAAAACTGACAACCTCTAGTTGTTGACTTCCTATCTTGTGTAGCTCCAGCATAGTCACTATCAGTGTAAGCAACTAATTCCAATGGAGAATCCTTAGAATACCAAAGACCTAGAGATGGTTTGCCTTTAAGGTATCTAAAGATTCTTTTGACAGCTAAGAGATGGGATGTCTTTGGAGAAACTTGAAACCTTGACTTGACTTAATGCCAAACATGATATCTGGCCTGGATGCTGTAAGGTACATCAAAGAGCCTATCATAGATCTATAAAGATGTTCATCAACATCAGTAGCATCTCCATCTTGAACCAAAGGCTTTTCCAAATCTGTTGGAGTAGAGGCAGACTTCACATCTGAGTAGTTGAACTTTCTCAAAATCTCATGGACATATTTATCTTGACTGATAAAAATGCCATTCTTTTTCTGTTGGACCTGTAATCCCAAAAAGAAGGTGAGTTCTCCCATAGAACTCATTTGAAATTTTCTTTAATAAGATTCTCAAATCTCATCACACTTTAATTCTTCTTTGTAGATCCAAAGATAATGTCATCCACATAGATTTGAACAAGCAAGATATGTCCCTTATGTCTTTTGATGAACAAGGTTTGGTCAATCTGTCCTCTTTGAAATCCATTGCTCAAAAGATAAGTGGCCAAAGTGTCATACCAAGCTCTTGGTGCTTGATGGAGTCCATATAGTGCTTTCACTACCTTATAGACTTTATCAGGATGGCCAGGATCTTCAAAACCTGGAGGTTGACATACATATAATTCCTATTCAATCTGACCATACAAGAAAGCAATTTTGGCATCTATTTGGTAGACCATAAATCTCATATATGAAGCATAAGCCAGGAATATTCTGATCGCCTCAATTCTAGCCACAAGTGCAAAGACTTCATCATAGTCTATGCCCTCTTCTTGAGTATGTCCTTGAGCAACAAGTCTTGCTTTGTTTCTGATGACAACCCCCCTTTTATCTTTCTTGTTTCTGTATACCCACTTTGTACCAATTGCTCTATGACCTTTAGGTAAATTCACAAGAATCCAAACCTTTTGCAGTTTGAACTGAAGAAGTTCCTCCTGTATTGCTTCTACCCATGCTGGATCTCTAAAAGCTTGAGAAATTCTTTTTGGTTCTTCTTGAGAGAGGAAACAAACAAAAAGACATGTATGAAGATCCTGATGAGACTTCCCTTCATAGATAGCACTAAGAAATCCTTTATCAGAGTAAGAAGTTTTCATCCTTCTTGTTTGAACATATGACTGCACATCACCAATCACATGCTCAATTGGGTGATCTTTGTGAATTCTTGTGTGAGGAGTTGTAGGGACTTCATAAGATTGAGGAATGTTCCCCAATTCAATTTCTTGGTCCTCCATATGTGAGTCTTCAGATGCAGGACTAGGTCCTACCAAGTCTTCAGGAGTAGTAGTATTAACTTCAGGGAGAGCAGTACTAACTTCTCTACTACCAGTATTAACTTCTTGCCTGGCAGTATTAACTTGTTAATCAGCAGTACCATTATTCTGAAGATTGCTACCATCACGAGACTCTTCTGTAGCATCATCTTCATCATGTAACTCATCTTTATCTTCTATTTGAGCATCATCAACAATATTTGGTGAAGCATCACCAAAATATGAAGCATCCTTCCAAATTGGCATTGCAATCCAATCTTGATCTTGTTGAGAAGATGTGCTAGACTCAGAAACTCCTTGTATACCTGCAAAATCATTAGAAAAAGTCCCTGCAACCACTGGTACATAATTCATTGATTGGGTTAGAGAATCAAGATCAAATAGCCACTTTAGACCATTTTCTTCTATCATAGGCTTATTCTCTAAGAACCCAATATGCAAGTTTTCCTGAACTTTTCTGGTTCTAATGTTGTATACTCTAAAAGCTTTGCTACTTAAGGAATATCCAACAAAGAAACCTTCATCACTTTTTCACATCAAACTTGCTAATTATTTAAGGTATTGAGATAGTAACATGACAACCCAAATGGTTTCAATTGAAGCCGATAGCTGTTTATAACCTCTTAAAAGAGTTCATTAAGGAGTTTGTTATGAGGTTAAACTATTAATGGACCCTTTTCTGTACAATAGCAAGGCAGTAGATACAGCTTTGCCCAAAAGTTGTAGGTATCTTAGGAGTCAGCTAACATTGTTCTGGCAGCCTCAATGAGATCCTAGATTCTTCTTTTAGCTACAACCATTTCGCTGAGGTGGTCCTTGCTACACTATATTCTCTTTTGATGCCTTTCTCTCTACAGAAATCATCCATCACTTTTGTTTTTTAAACTCTGTCCCATTATCACTTCTGATTATTTTAACTTTCTTATCCACTAGGTTTTCTACCTCTTTGATAAAGTTTTTAAGGATCTCACTTTTTTCTCCTTAGATCTTTAATAAAGGAAAACCCATGAATAATCTACTCTATATCATCAGTAACTACCAAGCAGTATTTTTTTATGCATTAGGACTACTAACAAAGTCGGACAAAAAGAGTCATGTGCAGCATAAAATTAATGGCTTAGTAATGGGAATAAGGCTTGGTCTTACAAGTGGTATGTGTTGCTTTCCTTTAAGACAGGCAACACAAGTTTGGTCATTCTCAAATCTTTTACAAGATTTTATTTGACAAGTTTATTAATATTCTTAAAATTGACATGACCAAGCCTCTATGCCCATAACATTGATTCCTTAGATGTCCCTTTGCAAAACTAGACATAGTTAAACCTTCTCTTAGGTACTTGTTTTTAATATCAAACACTGTACATGTTTCCTGTCTAGGAAATGTAGTTGAATCTGATTTTCACCAGGCAACCTTAAAATTAAGAGTTGGAACAAGAAATTCAGAGTCTGTAAAAAGAAACATCAGTTTTTTTTGTCCACACATTTGTGTGACACTAAAGGGTTGAAACTGTAACTCTTTGACAAATGTATTCTCATAAAATCATGTTTATCAGTTTTATTAGTAACCTTTGCCAGTAATTCTGCTCCATTTGCTTCTCCACCAAAAGTACATAACCTCCAATCAATGTCTTTGAATTCTTAAAAGATGGGCTTTGTTTCCGACATGTGCAATTGAGCATCCACTATCATAACAAATCCTTTATGTTTAGCGTGAAATGCTCTGACACAAAAAACTTTTGAAGTTTTTATCTATTGGGTCCCCATAGCCATTACTGACTTGGAGCTGCAGCTGTGCATCAATGTAATTATATTTGTTGAAAACCAGTGATGCACCATTGGGTTTGATGGGTTTCCAAACCCAACATGCTGAGGGCTTAACAGCATTAAATCCCCTTTCCCTGACAGTATTAACATTTTGCCTACCAGTATTAACAGTTTGTCTACCAGTATTAACATTTTGATTATGAGACCTTTTTGTTAATGCTGTTCTCTTGTAAAAGGGCCTTTGAACAGTTGATTGTGCTTGATTTTGAAAATGTGTCCTTGGTCTAGCACAATGAACTGTTGATTTTGGGTGAGCAGTATAAGAAGGCCTAACAGTATTAAAAGACCTAGCAGTACTAAAAGGTCTGACAGTGTTAACAGACCTAACAGTATTAACAGGCCTTGCATTATTAACAGTTTTTAGGCCAGTCTTCATTAAGACTGCTCTTGGAACCATATGTTTGTGAACATTAGGACAACTGTATTGAATGTGTATCTAAAACTTTCCACTGAAAAATCTTTGCCTTGTTTATTAGAAACAAGTTACATCCTAATGGATGGATTTTGTCCATTCATTTCCTTTGGTTTCCTCTAGGTCTTTGTTGGACTGTTACATCTTGCATACCTAATTGACCTCCTAACTGGTTTTTCAGGTTTAATAAACTCTTTCTTTGTAGCTGTAGGTTATTTGTTTTCTTTTCTACTTAGGGTTAGGATAACATCTATTCCTCATGATCACTCTGAAGTGTTCCTGAATTAAGCCTCTCAATATATATATATGTACGACCGAAGGTGACATGTGACTGATAATAAGACGATCGGCGCGACGCGTCATGTAGTTATCGTGTGTGTGTTGTAGATAGCAAAACTGTTGCCATGTTGCAAGGATCACGCTGAACCCGGACTCAGAGAGATACAAGCGAGCAGTGACGCCCAGGTCAGTTCTCTTTACAGGGGCCCGGAGAACGGCACGTGGATGGGACGTGGGGGTGGGGTGGGTGGTGGAGGGGGATCAAAACCTTCAGGAATCTTATCTTGATATATGTCCATCACAAGTTTATATACAACATCTAAGTCTTCTCTGTCAAACACAGAAAGCACTCTCATCAATGTGCTGAAGTATCTCTTTTGACCATTATTTCTTGTTACCACATTCAGATTGATCTCTTCTAATATTTTAGATTCATCAAACTATGGTTTAGTGCCAAGACTCTCAGTCTTCCAGTCAATGATTGGATACTTCTTGTCAAGAATTTCATAGTCTACTTCCTTGTCCTCATCTGGAGCTATTGTCAAACACAATCTCAGCTCTTCATTCTCTTTCTCAGACCACTACTTCTTCAGCTAATTTAGGAGGTAAAATTTTAATTTGTCCTGATGTATCAGTTGTGACTGACACAGGACCATTCCCATTTTGGATAACCTCCCAAATTGGATAGTCTGTATGAGCTAGATAGTGTTCCAACTTCATAGCCCATATATCATATTCTCCCTTTTTGAGAATAGGCAGTTTGATGGTTGAGACTGTATGAGGAGTTTGTTGTGTTGGTGTTTGTTGTGTCTCTTGTGGAGGTGGTGGTGGTGGAATTTCACCTTGTGTTCCAGACATGTTTAGATCTGTTGGTAGGAGTTGAATAACTGGTTTTTAACTGTTCTTCTTATTCAGAGTTTCTCAAAGGCTCTGATACCACTTGAAGGTCCTTGTTTAAACTGAAAGGATCTTTACAGCCTATAAAGGATGATAGCCAGGATGTATAAATACAAATGACTATGTAGAAACAATGACTATGAATACTATGTGTTAATGCGGAATCTTAACACAGGTACTAAGAAGAACAATGAACAACTGAATAACAACTTTATTAAAGTGTTCTTGAGGATTACAGATTGCTAACTATGATATATGTTCTGTGTGATCTTGTGTAGAACTGCTATGTCTAACTATGCCTAGGGTTCCTTTTATATCATAAGGATAACCCTAAAAGGCTTACATATCTTTTTATATAATATCTCATAAATATCTTTTAAATATCTTCTCAACGGTACTAACTAACTTTCTACTAACGGTACTAACTAACTAACAGTACTAACTACTTTGTACTGTCGGTACTAAGTATAACTGACAGTACTAACTATTGTACTGTCGGTACTAAGTTAAGAAAACATTAATCCTAACAATCCTCCCTTAAACATGAATGTTAAACTATTTTAACTTCATGTTTCTTCAATCCTTCAAGAACTTGATGGTTCTTTAAGCTTCTTTTAACACACAGAGGATGTATCCAAACATTCTTGTAAATTATTGATGGTGTATTGTGTCAAGCTTTGTTTTCAGATTGTTGCAGTTTCTTAGCGTAGAGCTATGGCAAATTGATTGTAACGTAAAATTGAATGCAAAGTCCAAAAGAATAATGTAGTCTTAATTTTCGCATTATTGTGATTCTTTTCTATGGACATTGTAATATAAACAATAGGCGATGACGATGATCTTCTACTGTTGTGTTTTTGTGATCCATGATTCACAAACATCTATCTTGGCGGAGCAACCACAGGTAGACTGTGGTTGCAGCCATGGACGGTTGTCGTGTGGTTCCCACACCAGTGGATTTGAGCCTCATACGGTTTGACACGTTCCTTACGATCCACTGCCCGATTCTCACGTTAATGAAAAACTATATACCCGGGTGTGTTTGGGCAGTAAGTCATCATTCGCAAGACATAGACCGCGTGTTGTAGCGTGCTTAGCCTTGGATATTTCAAGGGGGGGCCATGTGTTTTATTAGAAAGATTAATAATGTTTAATGTTTTTACTTAGGGTGGGCCATGTGTATTATTAGAAAGATTAACTGTTTAATGTTTTATTGTATGCTTTGTGAATTTTGTGGCTAAAAGCAGATGCTATATGCACGAAAGAGAGTAGAGATGTCACTATTTGTTGTATTTGTACGAGTATAATGATGGTAATATTGGTTGTAAGAGGCTATGATGATTGCGAAAGGCCCCTACAAAGCTGAGATTGTTCGTATCTTGGCAGGGCAACATATTATGGTTGAATCCATGGCGAGTGCATCCTCTTTGTAGATTGTTATCATGTTCGAACCTCATGTAATGTGACGCTCAAACTTCTTGCAGTGCGCTTTAATATCTGGTTTTTCTTACCGCTTCCCACAGGTATTTAGCGTAGCATTATAAATGATATTCTTTATACAAAAGGTGGACGCCCTAATTCATTTGTGTATGTTGGCCCAGAGTTTGATCCACTATAATTCGATCCAAGTGGGTTTGTTCACCCGTTCATTTGTGGGTTTTGACCCGCTCCGGTTTCAGCCGTTTCTTTCTGATCAACTAACCTGATCCACCCATTAATAAAACGGTTTGTTTGGGGGGACGTGTCCATTTCGTGTGTATTCTGATACGTAAAATTATTAATAGTGTATTGTGTGCAGCTTTGTCTGAAAGAATTCGTGTGGTCTTAATTTTCTCATTATTGTGAATCTTTTCTATGGACATTGTGATATAAACAAGAGGCAATGACGATGACCTTCTACTGTTGTGTTTTTGGTGAGCCACGGTTCACAAATATCTATCTTGGCGAGGCAACCACACGTAGATTGTGGTTGCAGCCAAAGAGATGTGCGCTTGCGTCGAAGACCTTATGCGATTTTTCTATATGGTATATGCACGCAAGACAGGGGAGATGTCACTATTTGTGGTACCTATGAGACTAGAATGAAGGTAATACCATTTGTAAGAGGATGTGATGACTGCGAAAGGCCTCTACAAAGCTGAGATTGTCCGTATCTTGGCAGGGCAACTTATTATGGTTGCAGCCATGGCGGGTGCATCCACTTTGTAGATTGTTAGCCTATCTGAGCCTCATGTATTATAAGACTCACACTTCTTACATTGCGCTTTAATATCTGATTTTTACTTACCGATTAACACAATTATTCAACGTGGCATTATAAATTATATTATAAAACGATACAATTAGAAAGAACCCGGACCGGCTTGTGTAACACCCCCAAAATACAATACGCAGCGGAATACAACATTTGGGGTGCTACTTCATAATACATGCACACGAGTCCTAGTAAACGCTTAATGATGCATTTATAAAACACAATTTCAATTATTAGAAAGATCAGAGTTACATAGGTCCCAATACCATTATTAAAATTATTTCTAAAAGTCACAACACGACTTGATTTCTAAAACACTTGTTTAGTTTATGACACTACTTCACCGAGACACCGTCCTTGATATCCGCGTTCCGTTCCATCCAAGCCATCAACAACCATTTACCTGAGATACATGCTTAAAAACGTCAACAAAACGTTTAGTGAATTCATAGAGTTTACAAATAACAGTTAGAACGCATATTTGGTTCAACAAAACATATAACATTGCTCGTAAGCCAAGTTATAAAAATATTGATTTCCAACTAAGTGAGCCCATGTACCGAAACTTAACACATTCATTCTCGTAGGACGAAATTATGTCCGAGAAGTATGCCACTTCTCCTAATACTAACTACAAAATGTCCGTTTGACAGGGTGGTCACAACTGATTCAAACCCCGGACAGTGTTGTCAAACCCAATAGATCTATTTAATGCATTCACGTTCACCCACAACAAGGCGATTAACGGCTACACAGTATAAGGCATATACTCAATAGTGAATGGAATCATATTTAGCATCAAAACATATGGCGTTCTCATTTTATAAAACAGCAAGTATCCCCATCGCGGGTTTAAAAACATTCAACACATTCAAAAGCGAGGCTATGAACTCACCTTGATCGAAGCTGAAGATTACTTAATCGAAACCATCTACGGAAAATCAACGAACACGATCACGACCTATAAATTACGTCGCTAGTAAGGATCCAGTGAGAAGTAAATTAAAATAAGAAGTGGTGAGAAGTGACTTAAACCACACATTTGAGATGCAACGACTTGCATTAGATGCATTTTTATTCATTTAGATGCACCATGTAGAGTTTTGAAAGTTAATTTGATGTGTAGATGGTGCAAATTGATTTTCATTATTTCGAGGCATGCAGAGGAACAAAAAAGAAGAGAAATCATGAAATGCATCTAATATACGTATATGCATCTAAATAAAAGCTAGAAAACACATTATGATGCATTATAATGCATCTAAGATTATAGAGATGCATCTAATTTAAGTCGGTGCATCTCGGATATGCGATTATAGTTACTTCTTATCCTTCTTATTTTAAGAAAACTTCTCATTTGATCCTAACTCTATATATATATATATATATATATTCATACGTGTGATGAGAAATTCACTTGCGCCTTAGATCCTAAAACCCCACAATATTAGGTTACGATCGTTCTTTTACTTCTACGTTACAACACATTATTAAAAACTTTCTATTTTTGGAAACTATATATTTTTAAAAAGTTACTATTTTTGGAAAGTTATAATTTTTAGTAAGTCTCGTTATCCAATTCTATTTATAATAGTATTAATTTATCTCGTCGAACCCTCGACCTTCAATGTGGCTACCAACTACTCATATCGACATTATTTTTCGATTATTACTAAAGTTTCTATTTTTAGAATCTACCTCATTCGTAAGAACGGCTAAGTTTAAAACATCTTACTCGTAGTAATAATAGCATTTTAATTATTTTTATAACATCCGACAAGTTTAATAATAACCCGTTGACTTTTAAAAGTCAAGGCTAAGCTTTGTTTGACTTTGACTTTTTATACATATTTATTAATTAAGTCTGACCCGCTCTAAACGACTCGTTATATCACGTTTTCACGATTCAGACAAAGAAGAATTTTTATGTAAAACGATATTCCAGACAACTTTTTAGATTTAGCCGAGACCCGAAACTCGACATAAAATGATCAAAATGCCCTTACAAGAATCTGCTATAGCTTTTATTTTTTTATAAAACGCAGAAGTTTGACCTTCGGTTTTGACCCGTTATATAACATTTTCGTGACTTTGACCAAGAAGATATTTTATGCAAAGCGTCATTTCGGACAACTTTCATGTTTTGCCGGAAGGCTAAAACGGACTCGAAAGTGCTCAAAACGCTCGTTTAAAAATCTGGACAGAAACTACCATTTTGCAAGAGCTGTTGGAAACACTTTTAAGTTTTCAAATCTTGTTTTCGCCGTAACTTCTTCGTTATTAGGAGTTACGGGGCGTTCGAATTACCGAAACGTACATTAGGACGAACTCTATCATATTTCAACATCAAAAATCAGTTTTTATAAATTTTCGAACCTCGTTTTCCGTGCCAAACTTACTGCACGAATTTACACTTTTAAAAACCCATCAAAATCATTTTCTCAATCGCTCAATATCATCATCTAGCCTATTCGACGCAAGTATAATCGGATTTCATCATATTGCAATAACTCGAATAATAATCAAAACACGAAAACAATTATAAAGATTAGCAATAAGATGCTTACAATGCTACTTTTTATTGTTTAGATGATCAAATCATAACTTCTTAATCATTATTTATGAGCTAGAAAATCAAAACACCAATGGGTGTTTGTTTGCTTACTCGTCCGAACCTCAAAGAGAAAAGGGGAGGAGAAAAACAACAACCACTTGGTTCTAGCTCGTTTTAAATCTTCATTTGGGTGATGTTTGAGGGTGTTTTTAAGATCAACTAGAAAAATGGAGTGTGTGTGTGGTGCTTGGGGCTCGTCCGAACCAAAAGAGAAGAAAGGAAGGAGTAGGGTGATTTCTATTGTACCACAACCCTTCTAAACATTTATTGAGTGAAGTTTAGATGTATACCTTTGATCAAATCTTGAAAATAAAATGTATAAGGGTGTTGGTGTTTGTGGCCGGCTAAGAGAGAACAAGAAGAGAGGGTGAGAAAAACTTTTGAACTATGAGTATTTACTTGTATAAAAATGAGACCTTTATCCAAGAAAAGGGAGAAGTAAACATAATCATTTCACATAGGAAATTAAAAGGGATGGAGTGTGGGATGAGACCTAGGCGTCGGCCTAGAGGTCTTGGACATGCAAAATGATATATATATATATATTTTTCTTTTATTTACTAGCTTAAAATTCTTTGTAACATTTAAATAAAATGTATCATGTACTTACTTTAAGTAAAACGCGAGCTTTGGGCCAAGGACAAGGAAAAACGATGACGAGGTCTAAAATAGTAGTTAACGGTCATAAAAATGAATAACGAGATGCGCCGTAGATTTTTACGATGCTCAAAATGATTAACGAACGCGCGGTCAAACGTTGATTCGCAAAATGTCAAAAGTAAATATTTTAAATTCTCTTTCGTAATAAAGTACGAAAATAATTATTTACGACAATTAAAATTTTAAATGTCGACGTTCGCTTACGAAAACCCGTAAAATAATAATAATGACGTCGAACTCGCGATCGTCGTACGCGTCGTGAAACTCGGGTTGTTGCATTCCACCCACCTTAAAAGGGTGCCGTCCTCGGCGCTCGTCCTTTCTTTTCCGTCTTATCTCTCTTTCGTGGCATGACGGCTTCTCGTCAACACGCAGACTCTTACGTTCTTTCAAAATAAATATGCGATACAATATTCGCTTCGACTATTCCGGATGGAAAGTCAACAAAACAAGCGGTAAATTATACCCAACAGAAAACAAAACACAAAATCAGGGACTCTTATCAAAAGAGGCAAAAACAAGTTGCGAAAATATATTCGACAAAACCAAATCACGTCGTTCTAACTTTTATAGTCGCGCTCTTCATAAGGGACAATATACGTCGCAGAATATATCCGATTAAAATAATTATTACGTCGTTCTCACGAGAAATTTTCTAAAATGGATGATCGATCCAAACTTAGTTGGGGATCATAAAAACAACAAAACCAAGCGCACTTATCGGTGCTTTTCAAAAACCAAGACCGAAACTTACGTCGTTAATTACATTAAAACATACGTCAATGATCAATTATAGATATATACCAATATTCGAATCCAAAAATATACTTCATTACCAATAACTCAAAGCATATGTCGCCTTTCCCGGTCTCATTGGATAATGTCCACCGGTTGCGAGAAAAAAAAAATAATCCGAAATGCATACGACTCTTAAACATCTTACAATATCATTACACATAATCTCATAATACACATGTAAAACAGAACAGCCCGCCCTTATTTCTACATAAATGACTCGATAAAATTTCCTAATACTAAGCATTGGATCACGGGCCGGGGGGGGGGGCGGGGGGGGGGTGGGGGGGTGGTGGCTCTTAACCAAGTATTGATCGATCATTATTACATTATCATATTAGCATACGCGAGAGTGAAAGCTTAATTGGAATCTAGGGAACTTATCTAGAGCGAGGGTCGAGAATCCCGAGCTCGAACGTTATCACACAGCGCAGAGTGCGCGGATACACATAAATCTGAGACAGCTGAGCGATGGACACGACATCTTGTGCAAAAAAACCCTCTAAAGTACACAGTCTAGGCCAGCGGCGGGGGGGGGGGGTGTGGACAATAATTCCCCAACATAACACGATAATTCTAGGATTAAGTCTACACTCACTGCTTCGTATGGGTACTTCAGCCACGATCGTCACAAGATTTCGTGATCTCCACTCACCTATCACGTCTAAATTCTCACTGGCGATTACTCTCATTCGTCTTTCACGGGTTGACAACCCACAATTGTCCATGGAGCATTAAGCTTGCGTACCTCTCAAATCAACCTTCATCTTCATTTGGGTAAGTATACCCATACACTCAAGTCCTAAGTTGTATCACGACAACACAAAAGCGACATAAGCGCTTACTACCTTTCAAAATCACATAGCACATAAATCACATAATTCACATAATTCGGCGGTGATAATTCCGCTAGAAAACATATATTGTCGGAAGACAATTTGAAAGCAATTAAGAAAACAATTGAGCATCATGGGCTCGTTGCTCGTTCGACGAAAAATTAAATCTTTAACATTTCCGCACTGCGATTATCATAGCCAACTCGGTCCTAACACATCGCATCCAATCCCAGACGACTCAAGTAATCAAGTTGAGACAACTACTCATATTCCTATTTTGATACCGTTCGACTTAAGGCATTAGCTACTTTGATTGGTTCCTCCAGGATGGAAACGGATGCTACCATTTGGATGGAATCTCCAATCTTTTCTCTTTTTCATACACACGCAAAGCCGTTACGTCCAGGAGTAAAGATCATTAACCTTAAATCGGGTGTTGCTTAGTGCCTTATTCTAATCCTTGACGACATTAGGTATACTTGCAACTATACTACCACTACATTCCATTTCAGAGAAAGAAGTCTTCTTCACGGCCATCAGTTGATACATCAAAGGCAACACGCATCTAATGTAGGAGAAGTCTTCTCCATTTCTCACTCCTCATCTTCGGGACTATCCGTCTTATCTTCCACTCACCTTAGGAATCTTTACATCTCCAAGAAGATCCCTTCTCAGTGTCGATATCAGGTTTACACAATTGGTAGCTCAAATCTACCATTGTTTACTATTACACCGACTATACTTGGTCTTGACATGTCTCCATAACAACCACCAATCTTAATTACTACGAACTAGACTTCACTCCTTTCTAGACACACTCGTTCCGAAAAATACCGTGGGTATTTTCTCTTCGGGACGACTCGGTCATAATGACTCGCATGAGACTCTCTCTATGCAGTCGATAAGAATAGGGTTACTTGCATAAAAATCCGTAGCAGGGTAAAAATATTTTCTCCTTCCGGAAGCTTGACCCAAACATTTATCTCAATTATCAAGCGTTTTTAGGGTGACGATTTATCCGACATAGCGTGGTTCTTCCTAAATTATGCATAGTTGATCAGGTTATGCATAATTGAGGACCAAACGACATCATGTCCTTCCTCGTCAAAACATTTCTTTTACTTACGCTACATGCGTAAGTTAAATTTTAAAAAAATTAAAGAGTAAGAATCTAATTATTTCAGAAGAAAGAAAAGAAGGTAGCACCACCTTCCATTCTTACTATTTAAAGAAGAATTTTTTTTAGAGAAGATTTGTTTGACACCACATGGTCAGTTTATGAATTTTTAAAAACACATTTTCCATTGTTTACACAAACAGTTTATACAACGAAATCAGTACAATTCGCGCAACAACATTTGTCCAACACATAAATTCGTTATTGCGATCCCTAAATTTTAAAATCATCAATTTACAAGACATCATTTGATACAGTTTGGTCAACGGTCACAACACATTTTTCCATTGTTTGCACAAACAATTCATACAACCTAGTCAATATGATTCGCGCAACGACATTTGTTCAACACACAATTTCGTTATTGCAATTCACAATTTTTTTTAAATCATCAAGTCACAAAACATCATTGAATATAGTTTGGTCAACGATCACAACAAGTTTCAAAAATAACACCCATCATGGGACTTGCAAAGATAATATCAATCTCACACAAGTCGCGTACCTTGAGGGTAACCACGACCCCTAGGCTTCACTCATAGTACAACCTATACAATGACACCTCCTCATAACTCATAACCGAGGATAATTACAGCAATTGTAATAACAATGCCGAAAATAACATACATACATACCAATTTTCCTCAAAGAGGGATACATCATTGGATTTCAAAGCCAGTACATCTAATCGTAACGATTCTAAGTTTCCAATACATAAACTACATATACATGAACTCTCCTAGAGTTCTAAATCAGAAGTAATAGCTAAAGAGTGCACAATCACCACGCCGGTGATAAGATAAAACTCTGAGGCAACAATAACCTCAATCCAATAAACCAAAATTTTGAAATCCTCCTACTTACTAGTCCATGGACGATAAAAGTATGAGGTTTTCGTCTACAGAAAGCATCTCAAACCTAATTTCCAGAAACATAGGGCCCACTGCCCATAAATTTTGGATTCAAGGTGAAATTACCATTTTACCCCTATTTATCAAAGCTGTCATTTTCCAAAGTTTTATCGCTCCACTAAACTGAGTGTATCTCCTAAACTGTGCGTCCGCAAAAGCTGAAACGACCGCTCAAATCTAAGTTTGATTAATATCTAGATCTTACAGTTTTACATATTTAGGTGTTGCTATATAAGTTTTTGATCTTATTACAAATTCAAATTCTGGTCTTAATTTTTGACTAGTTTTGCCATTTCGATGATAAGTTATTCGTCTGGTGTCGATATGACTCTTTCCAAATTCCTACATGTACCTAAGAAGTTTCTCTATCTCTTAGTATAATTTCCCAGGTCTTCATAGACCAAAAATATTTTGAAACTTATCCAACAAGCTGCTATCCCAAAGCAGTCTCCAAAGAAATTTTTACAAATTTTGTAGTTTACGAAAATGAGTGTAATTTGAAATTTATTGATGCTTTTGATGTGAAACCAATTGAAGGTGATAGCTCTAAGAGTCTTCTACAGGTACCTACATTTTCTTTTGAAAAGTTATTACAAAAATATGGAGTTATACTCCTTTTCCTAACAGTATACCAGATTTGATTAGTTTTAGAAAAACGACGATATCTCACTCATCCGGAGGAGATACGACCCTATCCAAATAACCACATACACTTAATACATATGCCCACATCCATATTGGGTTTACCAGGTGCCTTATGACTAAAAATAATTCACAATCAACCCCACAACCTGCTGGTTACAAACTACCGTAAAATCCGTTTCAAAATCCAACCAAACACCATTTTAATTCCTCCAGCCGCCAATACAAAGCCATACCCAATGACTTAACACTCCTTCAAACACAAAACTCATAGATTTCCAGAATCAAACATTTCATGACTTACTAAGTAGAGGTCGATACGAGAGAATCAAACGCAAACACCAATTTTATTTGAAAGCTCCAAAGACGGACGTTTCCAAACGACGCATTACGCGGGAATAAGTTAATAGTCGTTTTCCAAAACAATGAGGGTTCATGGTATGACATATAAAATTCACTCTCCCATTAACTGGAAAATTTTCAAAACAATAGGTTACGAAACAACATATGCGATTTAAAATAAATGGGAAAATATTCGAACTCGGAGTCGAACAATAAGTCACCCAATGGGATCGACAAACTACGACGAATCAAGATCACCAAAAGATGAAAAGTTTAGTCGTGAAAAAGTTTCGAAGATAATCATATAACAACGATGTTTTCATCACGTATCAAAATAATTTTATCATATCGCATCGAAATGTTTAAAGAAATTAAACTCTTCGTAAGAAGCGAATATCAAGATATATATAATCATATACCATAGAACGGATGTCGTATATATATCTATATTTATATATATTATTATTACTTGTACCAAGTGTCCACCACTTGTGACGCACATAATATGCAATCAAATATACCACATAAAGCTTTTAAGGATCGAGAACGATGCGTGCGCGGATATCGGATAACGGTGAAAGACTCGTGAAGATTTTTCAAAAACAGTTGTAGTCCAAGTTTTGTAAAACGACTTAGTTCACTACAACTTGTGCTCTGATACCACTCTGTAACACCCCCAAAATACGATACGCAGCGGAATACAACATTTGGGGTGCTACTTCATAATACCTGCACACGAGTCCCAGTAAACGTACAATGATACGTTTATAAAACACAATTTCATTTATTAGAAAGATCAGAGTTACATAGGTTCCAATACCAAAGTAGAAATTAAATTCTGAAAAGTCGTAACACGACTTGATTTCTAAAACATTATTTTAATTTATGACACCACTTCACCGAGACACCGTCCTTGATATCCGCGTTCCGTCCCATCCGATCCATCAACAACAACTAACCTGAGATACATGCTTAAAAAGGTCAACAAAACGTTGAGTGAATTCATATAGTTTACAAATAACAGTTAGAACACTTATTTGGTTCAACAAAACATATAACATTGCTCGTAAGACAAGTTATAAAAATATTGATTTCCAACTAAATGAGCCCATGTACCGAAACTTAACACATTCATCCCGTAGAACGAAATTATGTCCGAGAAGTATGCCACTTCTCCTAATACTAACTACAAAATGTCCGTTTGACAGAGTGATCACAACTGATTCAGACCCCGGACAGGGTTGTCAAACCCAATAGATCTATTTAATGCATTAGCATTCACCCACAACAAGGCAACTAACGGTCACACAGAAAAAGACATGTACTCAATAGTGAATGGAATCATATTTAGCATCAAAACATATTGCGTTCTCATTTTCAAAACCAGCAAGTATCCCCCTCGCGGGTTTAAAAATATTTAAAACATTCAAAAGCGAGGCTATGAACTCACCTTGATCGAAGCCGAAGATCAAGAAATCGAAACAATCCACGAAAATTCAACGAACACGATCACGACCTATAATTTATGTCGCTCGATTACTATACCTAAAAGTATGATCAACGATGCGTACATCGTATCAACAATATCATATATATAGTATATATATACATTCATACATGTGATGAGAAATCCACTTGCGCCTTAGATTCTAAAACCTCACAATATTAGGTTACGATCATTCCTTTTATTTATATTACACATTGTTTAATCAAAAACTTTCTATTTTAGGAAAGTTACAATTTTCAGAAAACTACCATTTTTAGTAAGTATCGCCTTCTAATTATTTTTATAATAATATATAGTCATCACGTCGAACTCTCGACATTCATTTTGAGTATTAATTACTCATACCGGTATTATATTCCGATTATTACAAAAGTTTTTATTTTTAGAATCTACTTCGTTCATAAGAACGGCTAAGTTTAAAATATCTTACTCGTAGTAATAATAGCATTTTAATTATTTTTATAACATCCGACAAGTTTAGTGTTAGCCCGGTTACTTGCAAAAGTCAACGCTAGACTTTGTTTGACTTTGACTTTTTATACACATTTTACACTTATATGCTATCAAATCTGACCCGCTCCAAATGACCCGTTATATCATATTTTCACGATTCGGACAAAGAATAGATTATATGTAAAACGACATTCCGGACAACTTTTTAGTTTTAGCCGAGACCCGAAACTTGACAAAAAATGACCAAAATGCCCCTGCAAGTTTCTACAGGAACTAAGACATTTTTAAT
>BQNB010028513.1:0-48531 GCA_026074375.1 Tanacetum coccineum
TTTGCCGAGGTACTACTCATTTTTTAAACTTTCACTACTCATTATTACTGCACTAGCTATAAAACATTTGCATGTCGACATTATGGATTGATAAAAAGTTTTCATGCATTTTTGAAGCTAAGCCTACCACAAAATCAGGGCTTTTTATGCAATCTTTAAAGCTTATTTTACCTGACGCATGATGAACATCAAAGGGTGAAAAATTGGGATTCAACTTGTGATTGTCAGGTTCAAGTTGCAGATATGATGTTTGTGAGGTGACTTTGGAGGCTAATTGGTCTGTTTGTATTCATTTAATTTTCAGATTGCTTCAGAAGGACTGAAACATTGTGTGTTCGAGATCTCATTGGCTGATTTTCAAAATGACGAGGATCATTCCTACAAAAAGATCCATTTGAGGGCTGAAGATGTTCAAGGGAAGAACGTGTTAACCAATTTCTGGGTATGTTACACTATTTAGGTCATTTATATATTTTTTATAGTGTACTGCTTATTGGTGTTAACATGCACTTTGTTCTCACCACTGACAAGTTAAGGTCGCTTGTGAAGAAATGGCAATCTTTGATTGAGGCACATGCTCAATGTTAAGACAACCGATAACTACACATTGAGGATGTTTTGCATTGGCTTCCCAAAGAAGAGGGCCAACCAGGTCAAGAGGACCTGCTTTGCTCAATCTAGCCAAATCCGTCAGGTATAAAGACTCAGTATACTTGATGCCTGCAGCGATCTTTTTGATGCTTGAAATTTGTGTATGTTATTCCACCACAGTATGCTCACTACTTATTTACTTACCGTACAACATTTAACTTGGCATACATGGTTGGACAGTTCAAAATACAAACTGAATGAGATTTGTTCTTTAAGGTATTTGAGGAAGTAACCATACAAAGATGTGATGGAGCCGAACTTCAACACCAAGAAAATCTTGATAGGCTTGGAGCGAAGTCTTTATAGGCTTTCATTTATCGAAACTTCATGGTCAATAGGCAAGTATGTTCAGTTTATTGCTTCTCGAGTATTGTATTGTATGGCTAATTAAATGATACAGGTACGGGCCATGGATAGACACAAATCGTGTGCTTCCTTTAGGACCCCGAAAATGCAAAGTGGTTTTTGGTTACTTCCTTAATGATTCTCTTAAGGTAACAACTAAACCAAACTCTTTTAGATACAGTGAATTACTTCCGCAATGTGCATTTTTGTCAATAAGCAGCTTCTATAGTAGAAAAGGCCATGCATCATTTCCATTGTCTGCTACATTTATCCAAACTTCATGGTTAATAGGCAAGTATGTTTAGTTTATTGCTTCTCGAGTATTGTATTGTATGGCTAATTAAACTGAAATTTCATAAGCATCTCATGTTAGTTTGTTGAAAGGTCCTTGTGTGCCACTTTATGATGGATTTTATAAAGAAGTTGATTGGTTAATGCAGTCGATAATCTTGCGTCGCATACGATTGGATTAAAGGTGCACAATGGGCATGTCAGGTGGGTTGAGTAACGTGTGACCCGCTAACACTTTCGTGTGCTTTTTTAACAAAAAGTTTTGTATGAATAATGTGAAAAATATATGATTACTAATTTTTGGATGAAATAATTTAGGAGCTCAATTTCATCTTCAAGTAACTGAGATAGAAGAAGTAAAGCCGTGGCGCAAAAAGAAGTTCAAACTATTTGTCGCCAGAGATGTTGTCTTTGTGTTTATAGCTTTACAAACAGTTGAGTGATACTTTAACTTCACTTCCTACATGTAAATTTGGTTTGATCCGTCCCTGCATTATACAAGTTCCAATGGTCATAATGACATTGCTACATGCGATTAGAAACCACTTACTCTTATTAGGTTTTTAAAATTTAATTCCATCTCTTACATCTTAGATTTTGCATATACGCAGGAGACGATTGTTTTACTTGGGGCAATGATTGGAGCTGCAGCTGGTGGATGGTTAAACGATGTACGCGGGCGTAAGAGTGCTATTCATATTGCTGATGTGGTTTTTGCACTCAGGTCATTTGTCATGGCTGCTGCACCCGATCCCTATGTTCTTATATCCGGTCGCTTATTGGTTGGGCTGGGTCCTTGGAGTTTAATTGGTCGAGCTATCATGTGAGAATTGAGATTGGCTTATGGATACCAGTTAAAATAATCAACGATGAACATGATGACAAACCTGAGGGCGACGATGATTTTGGTAATTAGATTTTTTGCTTTCTTATTATTGGACTCATTTTCGATATCTCCACTCCGAGCACCACAATGCTAATAATTTTGAATTTATGTTATAGTTATATTAGTAGTTAATATCAAAGAAGTCAATTAATTTGGGTAGACTTTTGTGTTTAAATGGCTCATATGAGCTAGATTTTGATTATATCGTTTTTTTTAAATGTTGATGGTAGTAAAATTGAAAGAACACATAGACTGTGCTCAAATGCTTCATATTGTTTTTATATTTACTGAGTGAGCATATTCTAAATTTATAGAATCAATATTATATGGTGTTAGACTTAGATCACTTAACTTCCGTTGACATTAAAGAGTCAAATATAACAAGGGTACATGTTTATAGATATGCTTGCAATAGCTTTGGAGTTTAATTGGGTCAAGCTATCACATGAGATTGGCTTATGGATACCAGTTAATATAATCAACACTGAACATGATGAAGAATCTGAGGGTGACGATGATTTTGTAACTACATTTTTTGCTTTCTTATTTTTCTTATACTTCGAAAATTTATCTAATAACTGACTTTGAATTTCTAGGTGATACCATTCTAGCGGGTAGACGGCTACCTCCCGAGTGTAATGTTGAACTTCATACAGATTATGGTGGTCTGGGGTCTCACCCATTGGAAAGAAAGTGCATATGAATGTTGTCAGGCGTGTATAAATCAAGCTAAAGCTGCAAGAGCGGATGAAATGAATGTAATATATGGGTTTATTTCCCTGCTGAAGGTGGATGCCATTCCCCGGATATATATATACCAACACAAGCTTGAAGAATGCTGGCTGAAATATGTAAGTTTATTGTCATTTGTTGTAGAGTTAGCAAAATGGAAGGGGCGGGCAGGTTACGAGAATATGGGCAATATTTGGTGCACACAAAATTGGGTTGACTCGAAACACTTTTTGTCCAAATTCATTCAGGCCTGTATATAAATAATCTGTGTGCCAGATATGATTTCAAAATTATGGAATTTGAGTTATAATAATCTGTTATGTTTACTACATGGCAAGTGCACTTTTAGATTCATGTGCATTTACTGTCTTAGCCTTATACTGCAGTTTAGGGCCACTATATTACTGCGCTACTTGTACATCTTATCTTAGTGCCTCATAAGCGCTTCATATCGTGGATTATAATATTCGACTTGCGTATCTTTAATGCTATGGTAATGGGCTTACTTTTTTCAGAACAAAGGTAGCATTTTCTGATACATAGTTATCTTAAGGGGCGTAAGAGTAGCATTTTCTGATACATAACTATCTTAATGGGCGTTAAGAGTAGCATTTTTCAAAGGGCGTAAGAGTCTCACCTAAGCTGTCAGGACGGTTGGCGTTAAGGTATGGTTTACCATAATACTGTTTGTTGTAATATTCATTGAATATTGTTGGATCGAAATCAAAAATAGTGCAAATCAAGATATACCAAAATCTATATGTTTTCTTATTAATCTATGAATCTGAATAAAGTCATCATATCTGTTTGTACAATTCAGTGTCTATAAATAGAAAACGAAAAGGTATGATGTCGGTTAAGGAACCGACGTGTCTGTTCATTTTGTAACTGCCAAAATGGCGGTTATTTCTTGTGTGGGTCCCACGTGTTCCATATTTTCCGGTTGTGATTATGTGCGGGTTATTTTGACCCGGTTTGATCCAATATTCTCCCTCCTAATCACAAGCGGTGTCTTGTAGGTCTTTAAGTCCGATGAGCTGCCTCATTGTTAAAAATCTGATCTTTGGAAGTGCCTTTGTGAGTATGTCAGCCTTTTGATAATCTCCACTTACGAATTCTACCTGGATGTCGTCTCTTTCAACGCATTCTCTGATGAAGTGGTATTTCGTATCAATGTGCTTGCTTCTTCCGTGAAAGACTGGATTCTTCATTAATGCTATGGCTGATTTATTGTCAACCAATATAGTGATCTTTTCTTCGTCTGAGTGTGTAAGTCTGCTCAGTAGTCTCTTTAACCATAGTGCTTGCGTTGCTGCTGCTGTTGCTGCGATGAATTCTGATTCGCAAGATGATAAAGCTACAGTGGCTTGTTTCTGTGTGCTCCAGCTAATTGGTGATTCTCCATAGTAGAATATTATGCCGGTAGTTCCTTTTCCTTCTTGAGTGTTGACTCCGTAGCTGCTGTCGCTGTATCCATATATCTTGTTACCTCCGTTATGCTTGTAGGTGATTCCATAATCCTTTGTTCCTTTCACATAGCGTAGTACTTTCTTTATGGCCTTCATATGCTGTTCCTTTGGTTCTTGCATAAAACGACTAAGTAATCCTACAAATAACTTAAGTCGGGTCTTGTGTGAAGCAGATATCTTAAACATCCAATTAAGCTTCTATAATCGGTCGAGTTAACCATGGTTCCTTCAGTGGTCTTCGTCAGTCTTGTTCCTGGATCCATTGGTATTTTATATCATGAGTGTTTCATTGCTTTCCAGCATTCCAGCTTCCTTCAATATCTTTCTTGCGTAGGCAGATTGCTTTATAGAGATGTCACCTCCAGATTGTGTGACTTCAATGCCAAGATAATAGGCTAGCAATCCTAAGTCGCTCATCTCAAAAATTTCTTTCATTTGATCCTTAAATTTGTCTATTTCTTTCTTAGGTGTGCCAGTGATGATTAAGTCATCCACGTAGACTCCTACTAGAAGGATCGAATCTCTTTCAGTTCTTGTGTAGATGGCTTGCTCCAGTGCGCATTTCTTGAAGTCTAGAGATTTCAAGGTGTTATCTAGTTTGATGTTCCAAGCTCGTGGTGCTTGTCTTAATCCGTATAATGCTTTTATAAGTCTGTAGACTTTTCCATTATCGTTTCTTTTGATAAATCCCTCAGGTTGTGTGACGTATACTTCTTCTTGTAGGTCTCCATGTAAGAATGCAGATTTTACGTCAAGGTGATGTACTTGCCATTTGTTGTTAGCTGCTATGGCGAGTAGTAACCTGATGGTTTCCATTCTTGCTACTGGTGCAAATACTTCTTCAAAGTCTATGCCATGCTCTTGTATGTAGCCTTTTGCTACTAGTCTAGCTTTATGCTTGATTATCTTTCCATCTGCATCTCTCTTGGTCTTGAATACCCATTTCAAACCAATTGCTTTATGACCAGGTGGTAAGGATGTTAATTTCCAAGTGTTGTTCCTATTGATGGAATCTAATTCATCCTTCATTGCTTCTATCCATTTTTGGTCATTTGATGCTTCTTCATAATTCTTCGGTTCATCCTCAGTTAGTAATAATTCCTCGGTATTTTCATATATGTCGGTCAAGGTTCTATAACCTCTTGTTGGTGTATGATCAAAGTGTGATTTTGTGTCTTTAGTTGTGGCTATGCCATCATCACTTTGATTGGGTGATCTTTGGGAATTCATTTGAGGTGACCTGGTAGATGATGTGTGAAGTGTCTCGGCGGGTGAGTCTGCTAATGGTGAGTCATATCCATCATCATCGTTGTAGGGAAAATCATCGTCTTCATTTGGGTGATTTTCGAGGTTGTGATGGTCGTTTGTTTCTTCAAAATTTCCTATTCTGAAATCGGTCCATTCTGGTTCGTCGTTTGTGTTCTCACCTAAATATTTACTCCAATCCCATTTCTCATTTTCTTTAAACTTCACATCTCTACTAACACATATTCTTTGTGTTGTTGGATCAAATAATCGATAGGCTTTTGATCCATGCTCGTTTCCTAGGTATACCATTCTGATGCTCCTGTCATCTAACTTTGTTAGGTGTTGCGATGGTACCTTTGCGTATGCTATGCAGCCGAAGACTCTTAGGTCTTTCAGGCTTGGCTTCTTTCCTTTAATAGCTTCGTATGGAGTGATGTCTTCTAGGGCTTTTGTAGGAACGCTGTTTAGAATGTATATGGCGTGTCTAACAGCTTCAGCCCAAAAGTCTTGTGGCATTTCAGTTGCCTTCATCATGCATCTCGTTGTTGACATGATGGTCCTATTTCTTCTTTCTACTACTCCATTTTGCTGTGGTGAGTAAGGGGCGGTGAGTTGTCGTGCTATGCCATTTTCCTTGCAATATTGTGTGAATTCATTCAAATTGAATTCTCCTCCACGATCCGTCCTAAACATCTTCAAAGTTGTCCTTAACTCGTTCTCTATTGTTTTCTTGAATTCCTTAAAAGTATCAAAAGCTTGATCTTTTGTACTTAAGAAATATGCCCACATATATCTTGAGTAGTCATCGACTAATAAGAATATGTATCTCTTTCCAGAAGGTGTTGGTGGTGTAATTGGTCCGCATAAGTCTCCATAAACTAGATCTAATGGTGATGTAGATCTACCTTTTGCTTTCTTTGGGAATGGCGCTCTGCTTTGTTTTCCCACTAAACAAACATCACAAATTTGTGTTGTATGTTTGATGGCAGGTATTCCATGGACTAAGTCCTTTTGGTTCATAGTTTTTAGTGACTCAAAGTTGAGGTGTCCTAATCTTGCGTGCCATAACCATGTAGTGTCGCTCAGATTTGCTAATAGACAGACAGGCGTCCCTATCTTTAAAATAGCCTTATAGAGTCTGTTTTTTTGTCTTGGGACTCTTATAAATATCTGATTGTTTACGTCATAAAGTCGTAATTCGTTATCCTCCATTTCTACTTTGCAGCCAATTTCTGTGAATTGTCCAAGGCTTAAAAGGTTGCTTTTTAGGCTGGGTAGGTAATAGACGTGTGAGATAATTCTTTGTTTCCCATCGTTTTTTTTTTTTTATTTTTTTTTTTTTTTTTTTCTCGCAATTCTATTTACAATTGAACCTTTTCCCTTGATTTCAATATATGAGCCATCTCCAAATTTGACTCTCCCACTAACCTTCTCATCTAGATTCTCAAAATGATCTCTCATCCCTGTCATGTGGTTACTTGCTCCATTATCCAAGTACCATTGACTATCCTTAGTTGTCTCTTTATATCCTACATCTTCCTCGTGTAGCGAGACTTCTAGGTCTACAACTTCTCTCTCATTATCTAGTATCGCCATTAATAGGGTTGGTTCTAGTTCTTCTTCTACTAGATTTGATCTCTCGTGCGTCTTTGTCCTCTGTTGACAATTAGGCGCTATATGCCCTATTTTATTGTTTTTTTTACATTGATAGCATTTGTCAGTTTTGCTATGATCTGCTCTAGATTTCATGAAGTTGTTTTTATCATCTTTCTTAGAAGAGGTATGTCCATTTCTTTTTCCTCTCCAAATTTCTACGTGGGTTGTCTTTGTGCGAAAATATATATTTTCCACGACACGTCCCCTAAAATTCTTTTCTTGTTATCATGGTCGTGTGAACATTAGTTCTTGATCGTTCACTTGCTTCCCTTTCTTAAATTTAATCCTTTCCTCATATGCCTTAAGTCTACCAATCGCTTCTTCTAGCTAAGTCTGAATATTGTTCTATGGATGCAACTATTTGCAAATACCTATCGGGTACGGCATTTAATAGTTTGCGTACTAAGGTGGAATCATCGAATGTGTGTCCTAAACTAGCAGCTTTATTTGCAACGGTGGTTAGTTTTGCGGTGAAGGTGTCTATTGTTTCGTCTTCCTTCATATGTAATAACTCAAATTTAGATTTGAGTGTTTGTAATTCTCGCTTGTTTGACGTTTTCTTCTCCCAACCGAGTTTGGTTTTTAAGGCAGTCCAAATTTCTTTTGCGGTTTTATGTTTGGTAATTTGAAGTAGTTGTTCTTCGGGTAAGGCTTGGTATAGAAAAGCAATGGCAGTTTTGTCTTTTCTTTTATCCTCGATGGTTTTATCATTGGGTTCTATTGTTTCCCATAAACCATTGGCTTCAAGGATTATTTGCATCCGAATTGCCCATAGTGAGTAATTCGAGGGTTTTAATAATGGACATTGAAATTGAGGTGTATTAATCGTGCTAAGTTCCTTCTTAGACGATTCTGTCTTATCATTCGTCATATCTATAGGATATCAGAAAATAAAATCTCTAAAGAATATAAATCCCTAACACTAAGTGTCGGATCTTCCTTTTTCTGTGAGTACTCTTATTCTTGCCTTAATGGCCTTATTCTTGAGATTCTTATTTTCTAAAGAAAAAATCTAAGGTTAATTACTCCTTACAAATTATTTTCTTAAAAATATAGTAGGCACCTAATCTTTTGTCTACTATCTATATCCTAGTTTTAGGCAAAAATGACTAATCTTCTAGTCAAGAGGGGGGGGGGGGGGTAATATCAATTGCCTAATCTAATTATTATATCTAGAGATCTAAATATAAAAGATATGAAATAGGAGGGGTGTGTTTTGAAATGTCAAAACCTGATAAGGGTTTGTTATGTAAACCCTAATATAACCTCCACTCCCTGTGAACCCTTCTTAAGGCTTCGCCTCTTCTTTTCTTTGTTCGAACTATTTCTGTGTGTTCGAATCTTGTGGCGGCTTGGGTTTATTCTTCGTCTCCGTGGTGTTAATCCCCCTGTGATGATGGCGATTTATCTAGCGCCTCTCCTCTTTGTGTTCTCCAACCACTATCTCTATTCAATTTCACGAAATCTAATTAAGTTTCGGTCTTAATTGGGATCTGATTAAACCTTCACTTATTGTGGGTTTTCTTCTCTTGATGGCTGAATCGGTACTCGATTCTAATTGGGAATATGGAATATATTTTACAAAAGGTGTGTTCTTTCCTTTTGTTGATTTATTTTCGGTGTATCCCTGTGATGACTTTGCCTCAATCAAGAGTTTGTGGTTGTTTTCCTTTTCGAATCAAAAAAAAATTTTTATATGTCGGATTCCAGAAATCCGATTTAAAATTTCTTGAGGGTTAGATCCTTCGTTGCCAGTGAATTATATCACTTGGTGGCGTCGCAGGTTTATCCCTATGATTGATGCGTTTTTTTGATTCGGAATGAACACAAAAAATCAAAAGGTATATGATGATTTGGCCTGATCAACCAAATAGCTCTGATGCCAAATGTTGGATCGAAATCAAAAATAGTGCAAATCAAGATATACCAAAATCTATATGTTTTCTTATTAATCTATGAATCTGAATAAAGTCATCATATCTGTTTGTACAATTCAGTGTCTATAAATAGAAAACGAAAAGGTATGATGTCGGTTAAGGAACCGACGTGTCTGTTCATTTTGTAACTGCCAAAATGGCGGTTATTTCTTGTGTGGGTCCCACGTGTTCCATATTTTCCGGTTGTGATTATGTGCGGGTTATTTTGACCCGGTTTGATCCAATAAATATGATTCTTTTAGAGCTGATTGGATATTTATCTGTCATTTTATGGATGTATTAGTATCTTAAGGGGTGTGTCGCTAAGCTTGAGATTTTGATAGTCACAGAAAATTTAAACATGTATTTTTATGTCTTACTATTACTAGAATGAGCATGTAAATTTGTAACAGCTTACTTCTTAGATATGGTTGTTTAGGTCTTTAGGATGTGGTAATTCCTATAAACTCTCTCTAATTGCAATGAAGTGCATTGGAACTTATGTGCGCAACAAGAAAAATCAAAATCGGGTAGTTTTTTTATTTATATTTATTTTTTCGGGTGTTTATTCTTTGTTCTGCCGAATTACTCACCATAGAAATCATTTTCGCGGGTCTTCTATTGCAGATTTGTTGGATATGGCAGAAGGTGGGGAATTCAAACCGGTGACAAGGGCTTCCAACAACTCTTGGATAACGTCCGGTACAAAAGCACTCGTGTACTATGCTACGAACGCATATTTAAACACGAGTTTGTTAGCACATGAGGAATAAGTATGTTAATTTAACTTTTCTTAATACGTATATGTTCTATCTTTATTCTCATATGGACAGCTATATGTCGCACTTTAAACCGTCAAAAGAAAGAGAGGATTGAAGGTTCTCTATTTAGACAAAGACGACAACCATTCAAACTCAACGACAAACGTTGTTTACAAAGAAGTATTGTGTCGTATTTAATTAGGCATCAATGTTTTCTATATACAACTTCCTGAATATGTTTTGTATTACTATCAATAACTTTGTTTTGTTACAATTTTTTAAAATTATTATGGAGGTGTTTGGCTAAGCTTATGAATTGGGCTTATGCTTATGTTATAAAAGCCGCTTATGGCTTATATATCATGAGCTTATAAGCCCTTGCTAAGTGTTTGGTTTAGCTTATATAATTAATAAGGTAAAATGACAAAAGTATATAAAAATAAAATGGGTGTAATTATTAAATGAGGGTATAAAAGTTTTTTTATATAATATTCTTATATAAGCCCACCTCTCCTTATATAAGCCACAAAGTTTGGGCTTACCAAAACCCTCTTATATAAGCTCATAAGCCCAGTCATATAAGCTTAGCCAAACACTTAGTTTCGGCTTATTTAACACATATAAGCTAATAAGCTCATAAGCCCATCATATAAGCTTAGCCAAACACCCCCTTAGTTAACTTTCACCAAGTACTCTATAATTACTGCAATTCTCAAATACAAACGATTAAGTAACAATTCTTAGCAATAATCATACAAAATGAGTTAATTACATGGGATAAATAATGCTATAAAAGTGACGTTATTTGATGTCATCAAATATCCCTCCACTTAAATCCTTCTTGTCCTCAAGTAGCCTTTAGAAGTTTACAAAAATGTACCCCTAAGGATTTTTTTGGTTAAGCATTTATTTGATCTATTACAAGTACACAACCAAACACCTCATGAAATAGGAAGATGAAAACACTCAAATCACTCAACTAATCTATGTGGTAACATGTAACTAATTCGCTTAATTGCTCGGTCGTGACGAGTATTCTATCATAGACTTGGAAAGGATACATATCTCTACCACTAGAGCTAAGGAGTAACAAGTTTATAAAGGTAAAATGGGTTTTTATTATAAGGCTTAGGGTTGATCATTCTACAATCTTTTACCAAAAGTACCACACCAACAAGGCAGCTGAAGCACACATACATGGTCGTAATGACAAAATAGACATGTGTGTTCGATCACATCCTCATTCGAGTTTAACCAAGGGTTAGGATGAAGAATGATATAGGGTAGGGATCTTCTAACTTTTGCCAATAGTAATAAACTAACAAGGCATCTGAGACATGCATACATAGCCGTAACGACGGAATAGACATGCATGCTCGATCACATCCTCATTTGCGTAAAACCCATGGTTAATGATTAGGAAAGGGAATTAAACTGTTGTTAAACAAAAATTAAGAAACAAATAGACTAGGTCCAAGATACAAGTTGCTAGACACTTTTTTCCCGATTGTTACCATGATTAAGATACAACTATTTACAAACGTCTTGATCATTGATCAAAAACAACAACCTGAGTTGGCGTTCTCGTAACGGACAACTTCCTAATCATCCCATACTTTACATACTTTTACAAGACAAGTGGTGATATCTTCCACTTTATACAATACTCTACATCGTTGACTTATAGATGTATCAACAAATAATTGATCCTTCATATAATTCCTTCGGTATAATCTTTTGCGAAACGATTATCTTCAAACTTTCCTCCTCTTTTTTGTTGCGATTTTTCTAATTTTTTCAATTTTTTTTCAATTTTTTTCAATTTTTTGAACTATACTATACTATAAAACTCGGTGTAATTTTACCATCTTCACGATCATAATAACTCTGGATAATTCCTTCGGTAATTCTTCATCTTCGGACGTACCAATAATTGCGTTGGTGGTAAAAATACATAAGTTTTGACTACTTTATACATTCCCATTTGTAATGTAAAAATTTCTTCCCAACCGTACCAAAGATAGAAAATTGACACAAGACTCAGGAAATACATACTTTACACTTTAAGCAACTAGCAACTGAGAAATGGACATAATATAACAGGCTAGGTTAAGGTGTAAAGGTGTAACAGAACAAACAGTTGGTGTTATTCCTAAAGGATTGAATCTACATGTTTTTTAAGGGTATCTTACTCTTAAGATGGGAGTAAACAAATGGTTTATATGGGGATTTAACTAATCAGTGTAGTTAGTTAATAAAACAACATATAAATGCTTTTTGGGTGTAATCTTAGAAATTTACCAATTTAAACAAGTTACTCCATCTAAATCCATAGTACTCTTTATTGTGGTCTCAAATAGATATACCAAGCCAAGTTCTAAAGTCTACAACATCACTGACACACTTATATTTTATGAAATTTAGGTAAACATTTAGAAACGAATAAGGTTAAATCCTCACAATATCTAATAAGTGTTATTGTGTGCAGGTTATGTAACAAGTAATTTCACAAAAGTATGCTTGAAAAAAATTTAAATTTGAGCATAATTTAAGCATTTTAGTGTGAAAAATAGAACAAGTATACATTCTAATTCCCATCCCCCCACTTGAATTATACAACGTCCTCATTGTATACATAAAACATTAAAAACAGGAATTTAAAATAATTAGAATGAGAAACTCCCCTGATATTTTGCTTGGTAGATTCTCCATGTTGAATTTATGAGCAAGGATGTGTGTTGAACATGCTTTTGAATGCCAGCATGACTACAACACACATGAATTCCAAAAAGTAAGCACTCCACCGAATTCGTCATTTATGTTCAGTAAGATCTTGTATCAAAACTTAAGATAGCAAGTGCAATTCTATCTCCGTGTATTCGCTGGTTAGATTCGAAACAAAAACCTAAGACTGTACAGGAAGTCGATACGCCATATCCATTCCCCAGGATACGCCGTATTGATACCTTCGTCGTATACGCTGTATTCGTTTAACGAACACGCCGCATAGACTGTGCTGAAAATAAAGACTGAATAACGTCCAAAAGGTTAATACGCTGTATCCATGGGGTTTGGATACTCTGTATAGACAGTCTGGGAAGACAGACTCGATAAAAATTGAAAATTTCATTTCGAGTTGTCTCCCGACAAGCACTTTTGTTTATAGAAAAGTCTTTAAGTTAGACTTACCTTCAGCTAAGGATGACAAAAATTATAGATACCTAAGTATTCACATTCATCCTCATTAGATCCTATATTATCATACTTAGTTTCTATATCGTCAATTATGGGCTCATCCATACCCTCACCTTCCTTAATGGTGGGTATAAAAGCTTTAACTTGATTTCTCCTATGCTCTATGGGTTCATTTAGACAATTTAGTTTAACGAAATCCTCGAATTTAGGGTCTTGCGATTTATTCTTCCTCAACTCATTGCCCATTAGCCTAGTTTCTAAACCAAGTTTTGTAGTCTTAATCAAACTTAATGCATAGACCCTCTTAATTATGTTACTAATAGGTTTATTACTTTTAAAGAGAATTTTATCATTCCCAACACTTAAAGTTATCTTTGCTTTAAACACATTTATAATAGCATGAGCAGTAGACAAGAAAGGTCTTCCTAGGATCAAGGGGTCTTGAAATCCTTGGGGATATCTAAAATAATGAAGTCTACTGGGAAAGTAAATTTATTAATACCTACTAGCACATTCTCAACAATTCCTTTGGGTCGTTTCACTGTTTTATCAACCAATTCAACAATTAATTTAGTAGGGATCAAGTCTCCTAATCCCAGGTTTGAGGGTGATATGCAGTAGATAATTTATGAGTCACTCCATATTTCTGTAAGGCTTTTTCTAATTGAGAGTTACAGAAATGTGTCCCCCGGTCACTAATTAAAGCTTTAGGAACCCCGAATCTTGCAAATAGCCTTCTTAAAAATCTAATCACAATGTGAGCATCATTTGTAGGGAGTAATTGAGCTTTGACCCATTTTGATACGTAATCTACCGCCACTAATATATATTTGTTGCCTTTTGAGTTATACGTCAAACACATCACATACTTGAATGTTGTTCTAGGGCATCTCACTCCTTGATGATATGTTTTCTAATCTCTGACATGCATCACATTTCATCACGTATTTTTTAGCATCTTTAAAGATGCTAGGCCAAAAGAATCCTGATTCATAGACTTTCCTTCCAGTAATCGATGCACTATGATGACCCCTAGTTGGTCCAGAATGATAATGTGCCAAGATTTTAAGGATTTCATTTCTAGCAACGCATCTCCTCATCACATTGTCCGGGCATAGCTTGAATGCATAAGGTTCATCCCAAAAATAATTCTTAACTTGAGAAAAAAATCTTCTTCTTTTTTTAGGTGTCTAATTTGGAGGCACAATCTTTGCAACAATATAATTAATATAATCAGCATACCATGGTTCATTGTTATTAAGCTTGGCTTTCAATAACATAAGATGTTCGTCAGGAAATTCATCAGTGATTTCCTCCTCCGTGAATGTTCCTAAGTCTGGGTTCTCAAGTCTTGACAAATGATCCGTAGTTAAGTTCTCTGCCCCTCTTTTATCCTTAATCTCAATGTCAAACCATTAGAGAAGCAGAACCTACCCTATAAGCCTTGGTTTGGCATCTTGTTTGCTGAACAAATACTTCAAGGCAAAATGATCAGTGTAGACTATAGTTTTTGATAAGATAAGATATGGACAAAACTAATCAAAAGAGAAAACAACTGCAATAAGTTATTTTTTGGTGGTGGTATAATGCTCTTGGGCATTATTCAGAGTTTTGCTGGCATAATAGATTGGTTTAAATTCCCCATCTATTTGTTATTCTAACACAGCTCCAACAGCGAAGTCACTAGCGTCACACATTAATTCAAAGAGCATGTTCCAATCAGGAGATATTATGATAGGTGCAGTGGTTAGTTTTTCTTTCAAAATGTTAAATGCATTTTTGCAATCATCAAAAAAATCAAACTTCGCGTCTTTCATCAAAAGTTAGGTCATTGGTTTAGAGATCATGAAAAGGTCTTTTATGAACCTTCGGTAAAATCTAGCATGTCCTAGAAAACTTCTCACCCCTTTTACGTTTGTTGGGTATGGTTACTTAGCTATCACATCGATTTTGGCTCTATCAACCTCAATTCCAGCCCTAGAAATTTTGTGTCCTAAGACAATCCCTTCTTTTACCATAAAATAATATTTTTCCCAATTCAGCACAAGATTGGTTTCTTCACATCCAGCAAGCATTCTATCTAAATTAGCTAGGTAGCAATCAAAAGAGTTACTGAATACTGAGAAGTCATCCATGAACACTTCCATAAAGTCTTCCACCATATCATGGAAAATTGCCGTCATAAGTAGCCGGTGCGTTGCATAATCCAAACGGCATTCATCGATAAGCAAAAGTCCCGTAAGGACAAGTGAAAGTTGTCTTTTCCTGATCCTCAGGTGCGATAGGAATCTGGAAAAATCCTGAAAATCCATCAATAAAACAGTAATATTTATTCCCACATAAACGCTCTAACATCTGATCAATAAATGGAAGAGGGAAATGATCCTTTCGAGTTGCATCACTAAGTTTACGATAATCGATGCATACTCGCGATCCTGTAACTGTGCGAGAAGGAATTAATTCATTATTATCGTTCAAACTACAGTCATTCCTCCTTTATCTGGCACAACGTGAATGGGGCTAACCCACGAACTATCTGAGATTAGATAAATAAGCCCGAAATCAAGCAGCTTAACGATCTCATTTTTCACCACATCTTGGACTTTTAGATTTAAACGTCTTTGGGGTTGAATGACCGGTTTGAAATCATCCTCCATTAGAATCTTGTGTGTGCAGTATGACGGACTAATTCCTTTGATGTCCGACATTTTCCAAGCAATTACCCCCTTACGTTTCTCCAATACTTGCAAAAGTGATATTTTCTCCTTTTCGGACAATTCAGATGAGATAATTATGGGAAAAGATTTGTCTCCATGCAGGTATGCATATTCTAAATGGTGAGGCAAATTTTTTAGCTTAAGTTTCTTCTCATCGATCTCGTTAGCACTAGCCGAATAAAGGTGTTCACTTTCCACTTTATCAGGTTTCTTTGTTTCCTGTGCAATTAGATACGGCGTATTGATAGACTCGATACGCCGTATTGGTTTATCTGAATACCAATAATCATCATATTTACTTTCAACAGATTTACAGCTTTCTAGGTCCGCTTGATCAACTGATTTCTCCAGTCCTCTTGATAAAAACGAATCAGGCTCCTCATTGGCCAGTAGTTCCTGAGCTTCTGCGTTGATCGTGTAGCCCAAATCATTAATCCCATAGCATTCATCATCTTCAGTGGGCGGTCTCTTTATTAATTGATCTACGTTGAAGATTACTTCATCATCTCCCACCCTTAGCGTTATCTTTTTGTTGAATACGTCTATCATAGCTCGAGCAGTTGCCAAAAATGGTCTCCCTAAAATTATAGGAACTCTAGAGTCTTTGGGCATATCTAAGATAACGAAATCTATAAGAAGGACGAATTTATCAACTTTTATGAGCACATTTTCAATTATTCCTCTTGGGTACTGGATCGACCTATTCGCAAGTTCTAAACTCATTCTAGTAGCCATTGGTTCTCCCAAACCAAGTTTCTCATACATCGTATATGACATCAAGCTTATACTAGCTCCTAGGTCTGTTAACACATTATTGATGTGTATAATTGGCCAATGTCATAAGGAATAGTAAAACTCCCTAGGTCTTTCTCTTTTGATGGAAGCTTATTTAATAATACGGCCAAGCATCTTTCATTCATAGTGATCGTATAAGCTTCTTCTAGTCTGGCCCTATTTGTTAGCAAACCTTTTAGAAATTTGGCATATTTCGGCATTTTAGCTAGTGCCTCGATGAAAGGCAAATTGATGTGGAGTTACTTCAGGTTTTCTAAGAACTTTTTTTGCTGGGCCTCTTCTTTTTCTTTTCTCAATCTTCGAGGAAAAGGAATGGGTGGCGTTTGAACTTTACTTGATGGTTGGACAACAGGTTCGTTGGTCATTGTAACACCCCCATCCAAAGGACATTAGATTGCGCAACGGAATTAGCAATTGAGTGTTACTAAATAGCACCATTTACCAAGATAATAGAAAACAACCCAAATGAGACGTTTGACAAACATGTGTTCCATTATTAATAAGAGTAAAACGCGTTCAGGTCCCCACAGAATCGCAACCACAACCATTACAACATTCGAAAAACTATTGTTTCAAAATAAAGACATTGTTTTAGAATAACTTAAGACATTATTTTTGAAAGACAAAGAACACACAAGTAGTCTTTCAACAAATCCATCACACGCACGACACCTCCACGCCATCGTTGCCTTCATCCTTGGTTACCTGGGATAAAACATGTTTAAAACGTCAACAACAATGTTGAGTGAAATTCATAGAGTTTAAAATAATTAATAAGTAATAATCTTTGAACACATAATTAGTTCTCGGGAAAACAAAGCAACGAATGCAATGTATAGCAACTTCTTTTCTTTCACGCAATAAGCTCATGACACCGAACGTTAACAATACATATGCCATTTCATATGTTAATGTGCCCCAAAACAAGGTATTATTGTCATATACCTATTACTTCTAAATACAAAATGTCCGTTTGACAGGGTGTTCACAAGGATTCATACCCCGGACAGGGTTGTCAAACCCAATAGATCTATTTAATGCATTAGCGTTCACCTCACAAGGCGATTAACGGTTCATGAAATAAGGGACTTCGACAATAGCTACTTATGCGGAAACAATCTCATATTCGGGTCCAGCATACCATAAAATCATATGTGTTCTATTTTATAAAACAAACATGCATCCCCCTCGCGGGTTTAAAAACAATCAAAAGATTTAAATGCGAGGCTATGAACTCACCTTAAGCAAAAGATCCAATTCAATCAAATCAACAAGCGCAAATAGCTTCACGTCTTAACCGCGACCTATATAATACATATATAGCGGTACGTGACTAAAAGTATAATAATTCATAATACATACTAGTCATTTAAAATAAATAATATAAATAAAATATAACATTTATAAAATAAATATAAATTTCACTAAAACAACAAGTGACTGAAAAATACCAAAATGTAATAATAAACAAATATGTAAAAATAACACATAAATTGTATATAAGGAATATATACAAAAAATTATATATACCAAAATGAATATATACATATATGTATATATACATATTGTATAATATACAAATATAATCTATATAAATCAAAAAAAATATATCTATATACACATAAATATATATATAAGTAAAAACATAATATATAATATATATATATACATATAATATATATAAATACATAATATAATCTTACAATAAAAATATACCTATAATATATATCTATAACATAAACAATATATAATATAAGAAATACAAAATCTATATAAAAAAATAAAAAAAAAAATAATAAAAACCTAAATATTAATATATATATAATATACATAGTATATATATATGTATATATAGATATATATATATATATCACTATTACATACATACAATCATGTACTATAATCTCTAAGTGCGACGCAAAACATTTCACTTTAACGCACTAACAATATCATGACACTTTTCCATAAAGTTTCCATTTTTAGAAAGTTACCGAAAGTAAAGATAATATAATCCGAACTTCATATTTCGTCATCAATTAACTAACATTACGAACCCTTTGCTCATTATAGACTATATTCAAAAGTTTACACGAGTTTGACTTTCAAAAGTCAAACTTCGTAGTTGACTTTTTACCCCAAAAATAACCAAACTTGACTCGGCCGTAAAACGTTCATTATTAAGAGTTACGTGACGATCCACCTAGCGAAACGTAGCTAAAGGCGAACACTATCACTTGACATTATCAAAAATAACTTTCAAAAATTTCTCGACTAGGTACGGGTAAGTCAAACTTGGTCAACCCAAAACCTATCAAAACGACATTTTTGACATAATTCGACTATCAAAACATGCTTAGCTATCCTATTTAATCATACTAAAACCATCAAACTTTGGTCAATAACCAAATTCGCTTTCAATAATTTCCGCACTTGAATCTTATAGCAATAACCATATAACACGCAATATACACAAATTAACCAACACATAAACATAAATAGAAGCTCACAATGCTTATAAGAAAATCAAACTATGGTTTCCCTTGACCTTTTGAAATCAGACAAACACCCAACAAACCAAACAAGACCTTTTTCAATTAACCAACTTCAATACAACACTAATCTAACCCCTTTGAACACCCCTTTATACACGAAAATAGCAAGAACAACCAAAAAATCTAACTTCTCCAAATCTTATTGCATGTAGGATTTTAATAGTGAGATTTTTAGCTCTTGAAACAAGGATTAATAATATGTAAACGGATTTAATTGCATGTCAAAAAATTGATCAGAAAGTGGTGGTGAAGGGTGGCCGGTTCGTGGAGCTAGAGAGGAGGGGGAAGAGAAATTTTGTTGGTTAAAAGTTATAAGTGTTTGTATGAGGTCCTATTCATAGAAAACAAGTTTAGCACTTTGGCAATTTTAGTCCTTCCATCCTTAAGCCCTTTTAAAACTAGTACATAGCATCTATGTCGTTAATAAAATCGGCCAAAGACTCGGGTCACACCACGTTAGTAAATATTTTAAATCCGCCCCACTAATTTTCCTTTAAAACGTTGAATAAAACGTTAAATCACATAAAACACGACCTTTAAACACGGTTTTTACAAAAACTCTAGGAAACGCCGTAAAATACAAAAATAACATAATCACGCTCTCGGAGCAACAATATAATTTTTTTTGACTTTCTTAGACGCTAAAAATATAGAAACTCATCCACGGATTGAAATTACCTTATCAAAGGAAATTTCTATCAAACCTCATATAATATAAACGACTATAATTATTTACGTAACTAAAATAACTATCTTAGCTAGGGATAGACGTTGACCTGAAACTCGGGTTGTTACATTATCCCCTCCTTTAGGGAGCGCTGTCCCGGTGCTTAGCTCGACCTATCCGCTTTCCTTGCTTCGTACTTACTTGTAAAGAGATGAGGATCTGATCCTCACGTTCCCAAGTAAATTCTGGACCTCTTTGCGAATTCCAACGAACCTTAACAATAGGTATCCGACTCTACTTAAGTCGCTTAATCTCTCTATCAACAACTTCCACTGGCTCTTCAATTATGTGCAACTTATCATCAAGTTGAATCTCATCCATCAGAACAACAACATCACCTTCCGCTAAACACTTCTTAAGATTCAAAACATGAAAAGTACTATGAATCCCTTTTAATTCTTTAGGTAACTCCAACGTGTAAGCTACAGGACCCACTCTAGCTAGAATCTTAAATGGCCTAATGTAACGTGGACTTAGCTTCCCGCGCTTTTCAAAATGTACAACGCCCTTCCATGGCGATACCTTAAGCAATACCATATTACCAACTTCAAATTCCAACGGCTTAAGTCTCTTATCTGCATAACTCTTTTGGCGACTACGAGTAGCTAACAAACGGTTCTTAATTTGGACAATCTTCTTTGTCGTATCACAGATCAATTCTAGACTGGTGAGTTGGTTGTCCCCTACCTCACTCTAGCATATAGGCGATCTACACTTTCTTCCGTACAAAGTTTCATATGGTGCAGCCTTAATACTTGCGTGATAACTATTGTTATATGAGAACTCGACCAATGGCAGATGGCGATCCTAACTACTTCCAAAGTCAATCACACAGGCACGCAACATATCTTCCAGCATTTGTATAGTCCTCTCATTTTGACCATCTGTTTGAGGGTGGTAAGCGGTACTCATATCCAAATTCGTCCCGAACGCTTCCTGAAGCGATCTCCAGAAATTAGACGTAAAATGGCTATCTCGATTTGAAATGATCGAAACAGGTACACCATGCCTACACACTATCTCCTTCAAATACAGTCTCGTGAGTTTCCCCATACTATCCGTTTTCTTCATTGGTAGGAAATGAGCTGATTTGGTCAGTCGGTCAACAATAACCCAAATCGTATCATACGCACTTGGCGTTCTCGGAAATCCACTCACAAAATCCATAGTGATCCTTTCCCACTTCCAAACAGGAATCTCAAGTTGTTGCAGCAATCCAGACGGTTTTTGATGCTCGGCCTTAACCTTCTCACAAGTCAGACACTTACTAACATACGTGGCGATATCAGCTTTCATGTTCGGCCACCAGTATAACAACTTCAAATATTGATACATCTTGTCCAATCCCGGATGGATGGAATACTTGGACTTATGCGACTCATGCATAACCAAATCCCTCAATCCACTGAATCGCGGCAACCAAACACGAATCCCAAAACAACGCGTTCCATCAGGGCGAAATTCGAATATCGGCTTAATCAATCTCCCAAAATTTTCCTTTCTTGCATACTTCTTCTTCTTCATTGCTTCCTTCGGATCTTCATGAATCTGCTTCAGTAGATCATTATGAACAGTCATCATCAAAGCTCGAACACGTAATTCTTTCCATCCGACTTAAGGCGTCAGCCACAACATTCGCTTTTCCAGGATGATACCGAATCTCACAATCATAATCACTCAACAACTCAATCCACCTTCGTTGTCTTAAGTTCAACTCTTTTTGATTCAGAATATATTGTAGGCTCTTGTGATCGGTGAAAACCACACACTTCGTTCCATACAAATAATGTCTCCATAATCTAAGAGCGAAAACAACGACTCCTAACTCCAAATCGTGAGTAGTGTAATTCTCTTCATGGACTTTCAATTGTCTAGAAGCATACGCTATCACCTTCTCTCTTTGCATCAACACGGCTCCATAACCTTTAAGTGATGCGTCACAATACACCACGCAATCTTTCGTTCCCCCGAGCAACGCTAAGATCGGTGCACTACACAACTTCTGCTTCAGTGTCTGAAAAGCTTCCTCTTCTTCTTTTCACCATTCGTATTTCTTATTTTTCTGAGTCAACTTAGTCAGTGGCTTAGAAATCAAAGAAAAACCTTCAATGAACCTCTGATAGTACCCAACCAATCCAAGAAATTGCCTCACATCCGTTGGCGTCGTCGGTGCAGCCCAATTCTTAATGGCTTCGATCTTGTCAGGATCATCATGAACATCATTACAATCAATCACATGACCCAGAAATTATACTGAATCTAGCCAAAAATCACACTTTGAGAACTTGGCGTACAATCTTTCTTTCTTAAGCAACTCTAAAATAATCTTCAAATGCTTCCAAAGAAAAACCTTTAAGCACATTTTAAAGGAGGTTTGCATACAAAAGGGTGTTGTTTTGTGGAAATATGTCGTTGTTTGAGGTATGTTGAAGGATCGATAAATAGAGAGAAAGGTTGTAACAGGGCTACTTGTTACGTTCAGTAGTCAAAATGTGATAAGCATAAATAAAGATTAGTTGGAAACAGAAAAGAGTATAATGGGAAACAAGATGGTAACTAAGAAAATGAGGAATTTGTTTTATGTGTTTTGGTTTGAGAAATGTCATGATCTGAGATTAAATGAAGACCAAGAATGTGAGAATGAAGGTGGGGATGCTGCTACTCGTGGTCTTGATGTTAATAGATTTTCAGAATGCATTCATAATGGTGATGATCTCTTAAATCAACAAAAGGTTATACTTGTGGTCAGTTGAGTTAAGAGAGGGTCATCACCGAGACATTCCAAAACAAATAATCTAGATAACATTTAACATGGTGAAGAGGTGGATGCTCTGGCTAAAAAAAGAGGTGCCTTATACACATATATCAGGTTGGAGATTTAGACAAAGGTGCAAAGAATAGAGCAACTTTTAATTGTTTGGAGTTTGATGCAAGGAAAAGGCCTAAGAACAAACTAACAAGTAACATTAACTTCAAATTTAGGAGCAAATTCAGGAGGTTTCACATGTGGAAATGCCGTAAACGGAAGAAGATAGGTGGTGCGAAATGTGAACTTAAGTATAACAAGTGGAACTTTAACATTTGGAAATGGGAGGAAGAAAAAAGGAAGGACATATGTAGAAGGTTGTATGGATCACATAGAAAGTATGATGTTGGTTCTTGGGAGTGTTTGGGTGAGTGCGTCATCTACTAATATACATGTATTTCTTATATGCGAAATTGATGGGTTTTTAGTTCCTACACGTATAGAGTTTTTTGGACAAAGCAATGGTAAAGAATGGTTACAAAATGGCGAACCTAACCCTAATTGAATTCGGCTTAGCCGAGTTGGGTCAATTCGGGTTGGTCAACTTGGGTCGTGTTCATTCGGGTTCGGGTCATCCTGAATATGAGTAAAATGTAATAAAATTGCCTATTTTGTACTCGTTTAAATAGAAAATTTATATTAAAAGAATAAAAAAAAATCTTTACTCGGGTCAAGCGGGCCGATCCGAACCTGAGTTAGCAAAAAAAAATTCAACCCAGTACCCGACCCTTTTTAGTATTCAGGTAATCGGGTTGACCCGAATATAATTTTTAACCCGAGTAACCCGATCCGAATAGAATTAATCGGGTTCGGGGCTGGGTTTTTGACACCCCTATCCGTCACTCCTTAAAATTTTTACAATAATAAATATAATGAAAAATTCCAAAATAGTATGAATTTCTGTCAACCAAACATGCGAAAGTATTTTAAATCCTCAAGAATTGAAATTGAGTAAATTGCATAAATCGTCCTTAAAGTTTGGCCAAATTGCATGTTTCGTCCCAAACGTTACGAAAGTGCAAGGATCATCCATGTGGGAAACCTTTGGTGCAAGGATCGTCCCTGTGAGGAGACCTTTGGGGAAACCTTTGGTGCAAGTATCGTCCCGACGATCCTTGCAATTTCGTAACGTTTGGGACGAAACATGCAATTTGGCCAAACTTTAAGGACGATTTATGCAATTTACTCATTGAAATTTTAAGAAATTTTCCAAAATTTTAATTTATTGAACCAAACACCACCTAAGTGTTTTATAATAGTTCAAACAAAAGCAGCGTAACTATTATATTATTATACATTACATTTATCAGGCATCTGGGCTTGGGCTCGCGGGTCGTTTTGGTTTGAGTTTGCAGCTTGGGCTCGCACTTAGGCTATACCTTGGGCTTTTTTATATACATTACAAGGGGATATCTTGGCTACAATTCCTCACTAAAAAACACAAGAAATCATTCAGGGGCCCGCAAACAGTATTCAGAGACCCGCAAACAGTACTCAGGGACCCATGATTTTAGCCTAAAATTGTAGCCAATTAGCTACAATAAAATTGTAAAGACAATATTTCCCCACATACAATTAGCGGTAACTGGGACCACACCGGGCTTGTGGTTCGCGGGTCGCTTGGTCGTTGGCTCACCTTGTTTTTTAATTGAGAACAGCTTTAACAATTTTTTATATGGTTCGTTAAAGATTGACTAAGGCCTGCCTTAAATACTAAATTCATGTGTATACATACAAGGCGTTATTCAGTGGGTCAGAACAAATATCAAATAATCGTAAAGCGATACAGTACGCAAACTGCTCGCCGCAGAGCGCGAGTTCACAGACCTCGTTGATGACATTAATGGGACGTATGTTTGATGGGTTCAAACATAGATTTTGAAAGTAAAATATGAAAAACTCGTTTGTCTGAGGGTTTAGGTTTGAAAAATATGCCATACACCTCGAATATTGCTTATTCAAAAACTCCTTAAGCAAGGTGGGGATTGAGTTGACGTGACTCTCATTAATCTTTCACGTCTCTATTTTATTTTTTGGTTAAAAAAAGATTGACAAAAGAATTTAAATAATATAATATTTTTAAAAAAATTATTCATTTGGGTCCGTTTGGTTTGTAAGTGGATTTTGGATTCGGATTCGAATTTGAATTTGGATTTGTATTTGAGTTTGATGTAGGAGAGAGAAAATAATTTCATATGATAAATATATTAAATAAAATATTTTTTTAATCTTTATAAAAGTTAAATAAAAAATTAACACAATAAATTATGTTTGGTTGGAAAAGTTTCACGCTATTAAAATTGAAATAAAAAAGCATTGCATTGCATTAAAAAAAGGCATAATAAATTGCAGTCAACAAGTACAGTGGGTATTGTCAGAAAAATATAGGCTCTTCACTCTTGCCAGGTTTTGTGAAAACTTATCAATGAGGGTGTGAAGTACTGTTGAATTACCTCACAAACTTAGGGGTTTGGCATTTTTGACCCCTCAAGTTATATTTTTCTTTGCTTTTTCTTCTCGGGGTTGACTTGACTTTGATTTGGGCTTCGTCTTCACACACTTTTCCATCCTGTGTCTGGTTTTGTCGCTTTTTGCTTGGTTTTTCGTCTTTTTGTGAGATATCCGTTCCTGCATAACACAATTAGCAAAACAAGCATATATTTGGCATTTTGAGTCCGTTTTTGGTTATTTTAGCTCGTTTTTAAAGGTAAAAGGTATGTGTAATTAAGCACATACCAGTAATACTTGCTCAAGCCCACCTAGCATAAAAAGCACTCCGGGTATCGACGAAAAGGAGCTTTATGGCTCTCAAGAAGCCTGACGGTCTCCTCTTAACGCGCAGTAAGAAAGGGAGCAGAATCTTTTTCTAGGATGCCCCCCGTATACAAAGGAATGGAAATGGGAAAGGCACAAGAATCAACCCAGAAAAAATTATCAGTCCAGCTTTTAATGGAATCCAGAGGTTTTGTAAAGCAGGACGGAGCTGTGGTAGAGCGCTTGGCAAAAGAAAACAACACATCGCTATACGAACGGGTGTAAAAGGCGCGAAACACGGTGACGGACGGCACAAGGTTAAGAACACTCGTCAGAACCTCAAAATGAGATACCCGGGTCGCACCAAAGGGCGACAGTTGGGGAATATGTATACGGAAGTATTTGAGTACGGCCATAAAAAAATTAGTGAACGAAATCCTATAATCGCAATAATAAAAAATCCTAGTATATACGCCTACTTTACCGGCCGGAAACTGGATAATGGTCTTATCACGCCCTGGAGCCGTAGGATGCACCCCGGCCGGAATATAAAAGGCCTCACAAAAGCTATCTACCATTTCTTGGGTCATAATAGAGTATTTAGCAACAGATTTAGCCATTTGGAAAGATGGATGAGGAAAAGTGCAAACCTGAAGTTCGAAGAGACCTTAAAAAGAAGAGGACGAGGTGATGACGTATAATAAAGATGAAAAGCTCGAAGAAATCAACAATGGTGAAAAGTAGAGCTGTGGAATAAGGAACAGTAAAAAAGGGAGGGGGTATTTATACCCTTGGTATATTTATTTCGACCCATAGCCAGATGACGACACGTGTAACCCACTCACTTGATCAACGGTAGGGGATCGCCTGGGAAACCGTTTAACAGCTGTAAAAATGTCACGTCAGTCAGAAGATAAAAGGACAGCGTTGGTCCACGTCACCTATACGTCACCAACTCAGTAAGGAAGCGTCGCGGAGAAAGTACATGACCGCGGAAGGCGGCAAATCGTTAGCAATGAACCTGAAGTCTAGCACTGATCACCGCACGCGAAACATGGTCCGCAGGCAATATCATACTAGACTGGGGGGACTTGATGACGTATAATAGGTATACCAAGCCTCCGGGCTTGGGCCACATTGACACTTGGGCTCCTTGGCCCAACTGAATAGTCATGGGCCGAAACTAAACCCACTCCTGCATTGGTTACGGCCCGGACCCAACAAACGGACGCGGACCTAACTTTAGGGTACTTCCGTCTGCGGAAAGCACACGCGTCCGTACACATGGTTATTGCGGTACCTTGTCTGACAAGGGACCCTCTCCGGCCACTAACGAAACATGCGAAATATTAGGAAACCCTAATATTTCGTTCGCCTATAAAAAGGCACCCTCTGACACAATGAATAATACGATTTTCTCACTCTATACTCTCATACTTTCTCTCTCTACATGTTTACTTACTTTCACGCCGGAGTCTAACCGTGGGGTCCGTCCCCACGGTAAGGCTAACGGTTTTTATCTGATTGTGCAGGAAATCGTCACTTCTCTTGCTCTAATACAAAACCCAACGCTCAAATCATCTGGAAGCCCAACCCAACACAGGATTTGAGCCGAGATCTACACCCGACACGTATTTTGTATTAACAAGTGACGCCATCCGTGGGAGCCCAAACACAACCATGTTTTCTAAAAAACTCACCATGAGCACTCATGAACAATAAACCTCAACAATTCCCACATCTGTTGTGCGGAACACTGGGGGAAAAAGTGGTCCACAAAATCTCGAGGAACCTGCGTCCAATGAAACCCTAAGAGAATTGTGCGACAAGAACTACCACCAACTTTTGCCGCTTATTGCTGAAAAAATGCAAAAAGAAAAGGAGCAGCAAGATAAGCTCAAAGCGGTAAAGGCACGCCCACTTTACGGCAATGAATCTGGGAGAAATCCAAAAAACCATGAAGAGTCCCATTACTCCGAATCCAAAACGCCAACTGCCCGGACAGAGCCGAGAAGGAGGCATGGGCACAAGTACTCCCGAAGCCCGTCACCATTCACAAGTGTCTTCAGAAGACTCAAACAAAACCGACCTCCTTCACCTAGGCTCCGGCCGCGGAAGGAGGGAGGTGTGTTCAATAGGCTGGGAAGAAAAGAACCAAGCGCGTCTACACGCTCTGATAGCCACCACCAGAGTTCCCAAGCAAAGGGAACCGAGGTACCGGCAAGAAAGCATCATCATGAGGGCACATCGTCCCGAAGAACCAGTGGATATTCAGAGAGTGAAGACAGCGAAGGGGGTCACTGGAAGTCCAAATCAAAAAGGCATAGGTCAGATACCTACGAAGATGATCTCTCCCAGCCTTGGACGTGTGAAGAAAGAAATCCTTTCAAGACCCGGATCCAAAATTTTGACTTCCCAAGGACAAGGATGCCTAGCTATGTCAAGACATATGACGGAAGTGGGGATCCAGAAGACCATATAAAGCTATTCCAGTCCGCTGCAAAGACAGAGAGATGGGCAATGCCAATGTGGTGCTACATGTTCAACTCGACGCTAACTAGGAATGCTAGAGTCTGGTTTGACAAACTCCCAAAAGAATCCATTGACAGCTATAAAGATCTGAGGGCAGCATTTAGGGAAAATTATCGCCAGCAAACAAAACACATTAAGGATCCAGTGGAGATACATCACATCAAGCAAAAGGACAGAGAGTCCACGGAGGACTTCATGGAAAGATACAAAGAAGAAGTCCTGGACGTGGAAGGAGTGCCGGAATGCATGATCTCTGGATTCATGCATGGGATAACCCACCCTGAGTTGATCAAGCGTTTATACGAAAAAATCCCAAGGTCAATGGACGAAATGTACAGGGTAACTACGTCTTTTCTACAAGGGGAAGTTGCCGCATTCGGTCATGGCCGGAAGAAAGCACCCACGCCATGGAAGCAACCAGAAGGGGGAAATAAACCGAGCTTCAAAAAGGGTTTCAAAAACAAGCACAGGTCGGACCGGAAGCCAGACAGGTTTTTACTCCTTACAAAGACCCCGAAGGAAATTTTCGCTTTAGAAAAAGGAAAATTCAAGGCTCCACCACCAATGGTAACCCCTGCGGAAAAAAGGGATCCAAACAAGTACTGTGAATTCCATGCGGATACGGGTCACAGTACGGACGAATGCATGCAGTTGAGAAAGCAGATAGATGAAATGATCAAGGCAGGTAAGTTGTCACAATTCATCAAAGAACTAAAATAGAACGACAAGCCAAAGGCACCCAAGAAGGGGGAAACAGACGGAAAGGAAAGACCACTAGCCATCCTGATGGTCCAATCATGGGAGAAAGTAGCCAAGCAAAAGGTTACCCAGAGTTTCTTTCCGAAGACAACAATCTCTTTCCCACCTCTGGGAGACGAGGACGGAACGGAAGGACCAATGATCATTGAGGCTGAGATAGGAGGGCACTTCGTGCACCGAATATACGTGGACGGAGAAGCGTCCTCAGAGATCCTATACGAACACTGCTTTGTCAGGATCCGACCTGAAATAAGAAGCCAGATGGTTCCGGCTACCACATACTTAACCGGATTCAGTGGGGAAACCATTTGGCCGTTGGGCCAGATATCCTTGCTAGTGAAACTAGGTGACGAAGAGCATTCCACTTCCGCATGGATGAACTTCATGGTTGTCAGGTCACCATCCCAACACAATGGAATAATAGGCAGGCCGGGTATAAGAAAAATCCGTGCCATACCATCCACGGCACATGGAATGTTAAAGTTCCCAGTTGAAGGAGGAACTGTAACATTACGAGCAGCAGTTCATTACAATGGAAGTTCAATCGATCTCACGGACCTAGTACTCGCCCCCGATGTTGGCAAATTATTAGAAGAAAAGATTAAAATTGGCCATTCATCCGGAATTACATGAGCAAATAATAGCCATATGGGTCTACCTCTACTGAAAAAGGACGACAAGGAACTATTTACTATGCTTGGACAAAAAACTTAGAGTTTTGTAAAACCAGGCAGACATGACGGGCGTCCTACGACACGCAGCGGAGCACCGTCTAAATGTCCGGGAAGGGTGCTTACCTATCAGACAAAAGAAGAGGGGGCAAGCACCGGAAAGGAAGAAGTAGAAAAATTGGTAGATGCCGGAATAATGAAAGAAGTCCATTATCACAGCTGGCTATCTAACCCAGTCATGGTCAAGAAACACGATGGAAGTTGGCGAATGTGTGTAGATTTCAAAGATCTAAACAAAGCATGTCCTCAGGATGGTTACCCACTGTCGGAGATAGATTGGAAAGTAGAATCCCTCTGCGGATACCCCTTCAAATGTTTCCTGGACGCATACAAGGGGTATCACCAAATAAAAATGGAAAAAGAGGATGAGGAAAAAATGACATTTATCACAAATCAAGGGATATGTTGTTATTTAAAGATGCCGTTTGGCTTAAAAAATGCCGGAGCGACCTATCAGCATTTGGTAGACAAGGCATTCCAAAGACAGATCGGGCGCAACCTGGAGGTATATGTCGATGACTTGGTCATAAAAAGCCGCACGGAAGAAGAAATTATCCGCGACATAGCGAAAACATTCAAAACTCTCTGGCAAATAAACATGAAGCTGAATCCAAAAAAATGCACCTTCGGAATGCAAGAGGGGATGTTCTTGGGCTACAAAGTGAATACTGACGGACTCAAAGTATGTCCGGACAAGGCCGACGCGGTCCTTAGCTTGCCATCTCTGAGATGCCTCAAGGACGTACAAAAGCTGAATGGGAAACTAGCAAGTTTAAACAGGTTTTTGTCAAAGTCATGAAGAAATTCACTGCCTTTCTTCAAAACCTGAAGATAAAAAAAATGCAACAAAAAAGAGTGACTTCCAATGGACTCAGGAGGCCGAAACAGCCTTCAAACAAATGAAGAAGCTCATCGCAGAACTCCCAATGCTAACCGCACCTAAGGAAAAGGAGGAGTTAATAATATATTTAGCCGCGACCAAGGAGGCCATCAGTGCAGTCTTAATGACAAAAAGGGAAGGCAAACAAATACCAGTGTACTTTGTGAGCCGCGCCCTACGAGGGCCGAAGATCAACTACAACCCCATGGAAAAATTGGTGTTGGCTTTGCTCAGTGCAAGCAGGCGGCTAAAAAGATACTTCCAAGCACACACAATCGTTGTAATCACGGATCAGCCGATAAAGCAACTATTGTCAAACTCAGAAATCAGTGGGAGAATGCTAAAGTGGAAGTTTGAACTAGAAGGATATGACATCCAATACAGGCCGAGGGCATCGATCAAAGGATAAATACTAGCGGATTTTATTGTGGAACGGCCGGAGGAAGAATCCCCGGATGTACCCATGACGGAACCGGAGGAAATACCGGAACCTTGGACCCTTTTTACAGATGGATCATCTTGTATAGATGGTTCCGGAGCCGGACTAATACTAACCAACCCAGAAGGGGTTGAGTTCACATATGCCATGAGGTTTAGGTTTGAGGCCACAAACAATGAAGCTGAGTATGAAGCGTTAATAGCTGGTCTCCGGATCGCAGAACAAATGGGTGTAAAAAACCTTCAAGCAAACGTGGACTCACGGCTCGTAGCCAACCAGGTAAATGGTTCTTATGTAGCAAAAGAATCAGGCATGGTTCAGTACTTGGAAAAAGTAAAAGGGCTCACAAGCAACTTCAAGGAATTTTCCATCAAGCAAGTGCCGCGGAGCGAAAACAAAAAGGCGGACGCCCTAAGCAAGATTGCATCTACAAGCTTCGCGCATCTAAGTAAACAAGTACTTGTGGAAGAACTGAAGGAAAAGTCCATAAATGAGAAGGAAGTCCTAGCCGTAGTAGAGGAGGAAGGACACACGTGGATGACACCCGTATATGAGTACCTCACAAAGGAAATCCTTCCAGAGAATAAAAATAAAGCAAGAGTGGTACGTCGCAAGGCATCAAGGTATACCGTGATCAACGGAACTTTATACAAAAAGTCTTTTTTGGGACCTTGGCTCGGTACGCGGACACTTCAAGCCAATTATGTCCTTAGAGAAATACATGAAGGATCCTGCAGCATGCACTCCAGTCCTAGGTCTGTAGTCGCTAAGGCCATCCGGACAGGATATTATTGGCTAACAATGCACACAGATGCACGGAAGCTAATAAGAGAGTGTAATGATTGCCAAATCCATCGCCCTGTCCCAAGAAATCCGCAACAAAACTTAACCCCCATCACGTCTCCATGGCCATTCTATAAAGTGGGGCTCGATATAAGCAGGGACCTTTCCCGGAAGGTCCAGGACAAAAGTTAAGTTTTTAATTGTTGCCATTGATTACTTCACCAAATGGATTGAGGCAAAGCCTGTCGCGACTATCACGGGAAATCAAGTAAAGAAGTTCGTATGGGATAACATCGTCTGCAGATTCGGCCTACCTGGGGAGATTGTATCAGATAATGGAAAACAGTTTTGTGAAAACCCATTCAAAGACTGGTGTGAGAAACTAAGCATCCGCCAGTGCTTCGCCTCCGTGAAACACCCACAAACAAATGGTTTGGTGGAAAGAGCAAACAGGAGTTTGGGGGAAGGAATCAAGGCTCGGTTGGACGAAAGAAAAGCAAAAGACTAGATGGGGAATCCCCCCTTACTTTTTTTTATCACATGTCTTAATGGGCACACCGCATAATGAATCAAGTCAAGAAACGTTGAGAGGACATTCATTTTCCACTAACCATTTACGGCACGGAAGCGGTCATACCAGCGGAAATAGGCATGCCAACACTCCGGACTGCGGAAATAGACTTGATAAAGAATGATGAAGCCTTGGAAATAAATTTGGACCTCATAGAGGAAAAAAGAGAGCAAGCAGCAATTCAAGAAGCAAAAAAGCAAAGCTAAAATGGAAAATAATACAAACTCTAAAAGTCCGCGACACAAGCTTCAAACCAAGGGACATGGTCTACCGTAACAATGATGCAAGTCACGCCAAAGACGGAGGTAAACTTGGGCCTAAATGGGAAGGACCATATAAGGTCACATAATCATTAGGAAGAGGAGCATACAAGCTTAAGGATTGCCAGGGAAACGAACTTCCGCGGACGTGGAATATTTGTAACCTTAAATTTTTTTATATGCATAAAGTGTAAGCACCCGCCCGACACGTATGATACTCCAGAGGGCAATGTTTTAATTTTCCTTATTTTGTAATGTCTTGAATTTTAATAAAAAAAGTGAGGATTAGCTACCCTCACAAATTTAAATTCCTAAAATTATTTATCCCGAGAAGAGCCAAAGTTAATGTTAATAGAACGTCAAGACACGCACGCAGGACTCCCACTACCTCCCTCCGACACAACACCTCGAGACGCACACGCAGGGAGCCACACTCCGCGAACATGTTACCCCGTGTAATAAAGGCTGAGCAACCTCAAAATTGACTTAGGTGTGCAAGAGGTATTACAAACCTAACACCGGGAGAATAACCTACAAATATTCATAAGACTATCTATTACGAACGTACAACAGTAATAATAAAAAGATAGCAGCATTATAACACGTGAGAAACACCTTTGTTATAAAACGGACGCACTAGCATCCACATAAAACACACGTCTAACGTGACAAGTTAAAAAACGCAACAAAAAAGGCCAACACACGGTCAAGGTACAAAAGCAAATATTAAATATTACATACATGCCGCAAACAAATATAGCCACATGCGGCCACGACATACAAAAAAGGAGAAAATTCAAGTGTTTAACTTACAACTAGCCGTCGCAGAAGACCACAAACGGTCACGGCGTGAGTATAAACCTAAAGATAAGGAACCTCCAGCTGAGGTATGGCAACAACACTTCCTAGGGCTTCGTCCGTGTCTTCTTCCTGATAATCCTCGACGGAGAGAGGGGTCGCAGAAGTACTAGCCTCACCCACCCAATTATGGGAAGATAAAGGATCGGAGACTATGTCAATCATAAGCTTGCGGAGAGCTGCAACATGTTTGCCACCACGGTGCGGTTATGAACGTTCATCAACGTAAAGGATAGGGAGGTTTCTCCAACAATCGTCTTGTCACCAGCATGGTGGATGGGAACCGTGAGTTGTTCAAGGCACGACTGTAAGTACACGGCTTTCGGGAGGTCAGCAACAGGCCAGTCCAGCAAAAAACAATCCAGGACCTCATCCATCCCCACATCCTTCTTAGACTTCAATAGGTTCACCAAGGGGAAGTCTACGTCCTCAAGGGCTTTAACCGCATCAATATAATTTGCTTTGGCAGCCTCCGGGTTGAAAGCATCAACTACAGAAAGACTCCTCCCGGCAGACCCATGCTCGTGACCAGCCTCCAAACCCGCCTGCATACCAAAGTCAACGGCCCGGCCTAAAGCGTGACCCAGAATACCTTGATACTCAGAAGACTTTAAACACTTGAGGAGAGCAAGTTGTACTCCATAGGCCAGCAACCACCTTCGTCCGGCCAAAGTAGTCAAGTAGGTGGGATAAAATTCCCCCTCCAGACGGTCGGAGACATCCATTATGTGCGCCTCAAGCTCGGCCATACAGTTGTATAGTTCATGGGCCTGCTCCTCCTGCTGCACCTCCATCTTTTTCTTGAAATCTTAAAAGCCGACATGCAGAGAAGAAACCTACAAAAATAAGAAAACTTCTAAACGACGAATAAACAAAAGTAAAAAATACATATGGAACAAAAGATATGGACATACCTCAGAGATAAGCCTATCCCGTTCCGACGTCAAGGAGATAATATTGTTCCCGGCCTCGGTATAGGCCACTTTAGCATCTTCCAGTCCAGACGCAAGGGAAGTGGCATGTGAGTCAAGCAAGGAGATGTCATGATCCTTTTGTGCAATAGTAACCTTGAGCACAGACACCTCCGCAGTTAAAGCAGACTTCTCCCCGGATAGAGAAGAAACTGGATCACGGAGACGAATAGCCTCCACGGCCTCAGTCTCCTTCTCCGCTAGCTTAGACTTCAACGCAAGAATCTCTAAGTCCCTCTCTTACAACAACTTACCACGTGCAACATATTTAGCTCTAAGTTTTTCTTTCAGCTCTAGTTCATGCTCCTTGCGTGATCTCACCTCCGACCCTAGGCATATTTGCCGCGCTGCCCCCATATTAAACTCTGTAAACAACTGATCATAGCCTATTGTACGGAGATCAGAGAAAAAGGCAGGAGGAGCAACGCGGTCCACTAAAGTACGGCAGGAAAAAGCATCGTCCAGTAGAGAATCATTGGTAATGTTCCATTTAGGAACATACCAACGTTTCGCCATAGCAGGATCCACATTAGGAATCTCATAAAAAGAGTCATCCGAACTCTCTGATCCCCCAGGATGGGAAGGACCGACATCCGTCGCGGCTTTAGAAGCCGTAGCAGGCCTGGTGGAAGTTGTAGCAGCAGCAGCAGTGTCCACCGGAGCACTCAAAGTACCGGAACTGAAAAGACGAACAAAAATTAATGACTAAGGAAAATCAGGAAAAATCAGGAAGCATTTAAGAGTAAGTATGTATACCTCTCCGCAGTAGCAAGGATCTGGAAGCTCCCTTGGGCAGATAAATCCACAAAGCCTTCACTTTCTTGAGAAGGAGGAACAACAGAAGGGGCAACAGGCTGTTCCTGGGCCAACAAATGAGAGCCTTCCGGCATAATCTGCTCCAAATTAGCAAGAGTTTTGCCACCAGTGCCGGAAGCAAGAGAAGGATGGTCCGTCCTCAACTTCTTGGCAGGAAGAGCGTCGCTTTGCTTCAATCTTCTCTTTTTTACCTTTTTAGGCTGTTCCGAAACAACCCTTTCCTCACCTTGCCTGACCGCAATGGCATCCTCATCCGGATCCGCCAAATTCAGATAGGCGTCCTCCGGGGCTACACTCTCCTGCCTTTCCTCAGCCGGAACGGAAACCTCCGCAGCCGCAGCAGAACTGCTACCCCCAGCGGCGGGAATGACCAGAGGCATAAAACAATCTTTGGTGCTCTCCAGCAACGTCACCTGATCAGCCCCCTTCTGAACCTCTACCGCCCGGACCTTCCGAGGGTCAGCGGTCTGAATGAAATCCAACAAACCCATATCTGCAAGAGAAACACCAAATGATCAGGACTTCTAATAATAAAAAAAAGAAAAAAAACGCCGCCACAAAAAAGAAATAACACCCACCCGATCCATTGGAATACTCATAAGCCGGATAAGAATTGTCGTCAAAAGGGTAATACTTGCTCAAGCCCACCTGGCATAAAAAGCACTCCGGGTATCGACGAAAAGGAGCTTTATGGCTCTCAAGAAGCCTGACGGTCTCCTCTTGACGCGCGGTAAGATGGGGAGCGGAATCTTTTTCTAGGATGCCCCCCGTATATAAAGGAACGGAAATGGGAAAGGCACAAGAATCAACCCAGAAAAAATGATCAGTCCAGTTTTTAATGGAATCCGGAGGTTTTGTAAAGCAGGACGGAGCTGTGGTAGAGCGCTTGGCAAAAGAAAACAACCCATCACTGTACGAGCGGGTGTAAAAGGCGCGAAGCACGGTGACGGACGACGCAAGGTTAAGAAAACGTGTCAGAACCTCAAAATGAGATACCCGGGCCGCACCAAAGGGCGATAGTTGGGAAATATGTATACATAAGTTTTTGAGTACGGCCATAAAAAATTTAGTAAACGGAATCCTATAACCGCAATAATAAAAAATCCTAGTATATACGCCTACTTTACCGGCCAGAAACTGGATAATGGTCTTATCACGCCCTGGAGCCGTAGGATGCACCCCGACCGGAATATAAAAGGCCTCATAAAAGCTATCTACCATTTCTTGGGTCATAATAGAGTATTTAGCAACAGATTTAGCCATTTCGAAAGATGGATGAGAAAAAGTGCAAACCTGAAGTTCGAAGAGACCTTAAAAAGAAGAGGACGAGGTGATGATGTATAATAAAGATGAAAAGCTCGAAGAAATCAACAATGGTGAAAAGTAGAGCTGTGGAAAAAGGAACAGTAAAAAAAGGATGAGGTATTTATACCCTTGGTATATTTATTTTGACCCATAGCCAGATGACGACACGCGTAACCCACTCACTTGATCAACGGTAGGGGATCGCCTGGGAAACCGTTTAACAGCTATAAAAATATCACGTCAGTCAGAAGATAAAAGGACAACGTCGGTCCACGTCACCTATACGTCACCAACTCAATAAGGAAGCGTAGCGGAGAAAGTACATGACCGCGGAAGGCGGCAAATCGTTAGCAATGAACCTGAAGTCTAGCACTGATCACCGCACGCGAAACATGGTCTGCAGGCAATATCATACTAGACTGGGGGGACTTGATGACGTATAATAGGTATACCAAGCCTCCGGGCTTGGGCCACATTGACACCTGGGCTCCTTGGCCCAACTGAGTAGTCATGGGCCGAAACTAAACCTACTCCTGCCTTGGATATGGCCCGGACTCAACAAATGGATGCGTACCTAACTTTAGGGTATTTCCGTCAGCGGAAAGCACACACGTCCGTACACATGGTTATCGCGGTACCTTGTCTGACAAGGGACCCTCTCCGGCCACTAACGAAACATGCGAAATATTAGGAAACCCTAATATTTTATTAGCCTATAAAAATGGACCCTCTGACACAATGAATAGTACGATTTTCTCACTCTATACTCTCATACTTTCTCTCTCTACATGTTTACTTACTTTCACGCCGGAGTCTAACCGTGGTCCCCACGGTAAGGCTAACGGTTTTTATCTGATTGTGCAGGAAATCGTCACTTCTCTTGCTCTAGTACAAAACCCAAAGCTCAAATCATCTGGAAACCCAACCCAACACTGGATTTGAGCCCAGATCTACACCCGACACTTATTTTGTATTAACAACTTGTAAATGTATCAAAGTTTTGATCGAACATATATTGTTTTTTATTCATTTCTTGAGTCAATTTCTCAACCTTACCAAATAACGGAGTTAATCAGAAATTCTCTACCATTTTTATTTTCATGCATTTCTAGCTCATTTTATTTCTTTGCAATTCTCTCTACCAAACATGCCCTTAGTGCTTTTGAAAAACATTTTCACAGATCATATATAATTCTTGTTAGACATTGAAACCCGTAGGTAATATTTTATTATCCATCACTATTTATAGATTACGAATGTAGCATAAACCTAACCCTAATAGACTCAAAGCCCACAGACCGGGCATGGGCCAACTAATTTGTCCTCTAATACTCCCGTGCAGTTCGAGCGACGAAATCGCGAAAGCTCGGACTTGAGCAGAAAACAAAATAAAACATTAAAGCAATAACTAGTTATTTGATGAAGACATGCGACAACAAGCGGATACTGGTCTTTAAAACACATAGTCACGAACTGATAAACCAAAGCATTCTTTTTTATACGGGATAATCCAAAGTATCTTTTTTTATCGGATAACCCAAATTATCCTTTTTTTCATACGGGATAAACCAAAGTATCACGAACTAGGATAAACCAAAGTATCCCACCGGAGAATAAACCAATGTATTCCCCACCTGAAAAAAAAACAATTTTTTTTAAACATAAACAAAACCTCTATCATAAATAAATCAAAGATACATCTTCTTCCATCCTAAAGGTGCTGGAAGCTCCAATGAAACAACTTCTAGGGATCGGTATTTGATATTGGTTGTTTTTTTTAGGATTGGTAACTGAAAATAAATAATAGAGGGTTAGGGTTTGACAGGGTGACATAAAAAAGGCGGCTCAATTTAGCCACCTAGGTCTGAGGATCAGACCCGCTCTAATAGCATGTTAGACATTGAAACGTGTAAGTAATACTTTATTATCTATCAATATTTATAGATTACAAATGTAGCATAAACCTAACTCTAATGGACCAAAAGCCACAGACCGGGCTTAGACCAACTCATTTATCCTCTAATATTACCCACATATTTTTTATTTGTTGAAACACAAAATGAACATATATTTGTGAACGCATATTTTAGGACGGAGTGAGTAAAATGATGGGGTATGCAAGATGTTACATTCGGATCGATCTATGGAGAAGATTCTAAACCAACAAGGAAGACTGAACTTCCACGTAAAGCAAGGAAATGTGTGGCAAGCTACTGTGTGGTCGATGTTATATGTGTTATTTAGGTGGCAAGAGTGTTTGAAAACAAATGTAACGAAGTCCAACTGTTGTCGTTTCTTTCTTTGTGTGTTATAATATCGTTTTCTACATGTTATGGATTTTAATATTTTTTTGATGATGTATGAGGGAGGTTGAGATATATACAACCTTACCCCTAACAAAAGTAAAGAAGCTGCTTCCATTTCTACCAAAGCTAAATAATGATGCACAACCTTGCAATGGTGTCAAATAGAGTGAAATGTGCTATTTCCACATAATTTACCTAAAAAGAATGATACTCTCTAAGATTTTGCCAATCTAAAAGTAAATAAATCATACCAATGGATTAATATCCAATCATCTTGCCCATAGCTGTTAAGATTACGTACGATCTCATTAAGCAAAAACGAGTCAATGTTTCGTAAGATATTAAAGATCATAATTAGTATTTTGATTTTACTCCCCTTAAACTAAGATGTGGATTTGAATCTGATTTGATTCTACTCCCTTTAAATGAAATGAAGTATAACTAGAAAATTTCACAAAATACCATCACTAATATTGGTTGTTTAAGTTTTCGGGTGGGGCTTGAAGAAACTAATTACTACTGTACTACGTAGTTTGTTTAAAGTGAAAAAAGCTTATAGAAAGCCCAGTCCAGCCCAAAGAAGTTTATGAAAGTGGCGGGAAAGCCTTAAACCCCGCCTATTTTTCCCGCGCCAAAAAAGAAGCATAACACAAACAGATCTCTCCCCCCATTCTTCATTCTTCACACACTAAACACAGAGAATTTCAGTCCGCCAAAAAAGAAGCAACAATGGATTCGTTCGGCGGCGCCTATTTCACCGACGAAAAAGCCGCAAAAGTCGAAAACATCTTCTTAGACTTCCTCAAAACGTAACTCACCCTTTCATTTCATCTTCTTCTTAACTAGAGTAATTTAACTAATTATATCTTCTTTTTAATTAATTGCAGGTTTAAACTAGATCCTAACTCACGCGAACCCTACTACGAATCCGAAATCGAAGCAATGAGACCTAACGAATCCAACACCATGTTTATCGATTTCGCACACGTTATGCGCTTCAACGATGTCCTTCAGAAAGCTATCTCTGATGAATACCTAAGGTCGGTCTTTTCTTATACAGTTATACTAATCAATTTCATAATTTCTTTTCATTATATATAGTCTACTCAATGAATGTTAGGTTTTGATCTGTTTAGGTTCGAGTCGTATTTGAAGAACGCGTGTAAGCGATTTGTCATGGGCCAGAAACCTACTTTTATTACTGATGATAATCCTAATAAGGATATCAATATTGCTTTCTTTAATCTCCCTATTATCAAAAGGTATATAATTTCTTTTTTTTTCTTTTTTTTAATCTTTACTTTTTCAGTATTGTTATGAATGTTTTAAACTAGTATTATTATTAATTGGTGTGTAGATTGAGGGAACTGAGTACTTCTGAGATAGGTAGATTAGTGTCGGTTACCGGAGTGGTGACTCGTACCAGTGAAGTTAGGCCCGAGTTACTTCAGGGTACTTTTAAGTGTTTGGACTGCTCCACCATTGTTAAAAATGTCGAGCAACAGTATAAGTACACCGAGGTTTGTATTTATGTCTTTCTATTAAAGTCATGTTTTGTTTCTGGAATTGTGCTGTGGTTAATGGCTGTATCGTTTTTGTTTTTGTGTATGATAGCCTATGATATGTATGAACCCTATGTGTGCCAAGAAAGGATGGTGGACTCTTCTTCGACAAGAGAGTAAGTTTGCTGATTGGCAGAGGGTTAGGATGCAGGAGACGTCAAAGGAAATACCTGCCGGATCCATTCCGAGGTCCTTGGATGTCATTCTCAGACATGATATTGTTGAACAGGCTAGGGCTGGTGACACGTACGTGATTTCACTCTCAACTCAACTTGATGGTTACCTTTGTTTCATATGAATATGCCAATAACTAGTAGATTACCTTTTTATTCTTTTGCAGGGTCGTTTTTACCGGCACTGTGGTTGTGATACCTGACATTTTGGCATTGGCAGCTCCTGGAGAGAGAGCCGAGTGCCGTAGAGAAGGTGGTCAGCGCGGTAACAGTGGCGGTGTCCAAGAAGGTGTTAAGGGTCTGCGGGCGTTGGGAGTTAGAGACCTTTCTTATAAGCTTGCCTTTATCGCCAATTCAGTACAGGTTTTTAGTTTAACTCTTGTTTGTTTTGGCAACTACAGTATATAGTTTGTGAATGAAGTTTCATAGGAAACCGTTTTTGACTTGTTATATGGTTTGCCTGCTTCGAGATCATATTGTTTTTTTATTGCACGGGTTATGACCGATCCTTTATTTAGATATGTGATGGCAGAAGAGATGCAGATATACGAAATAGGAAGAGAGATGCTGAAGATGGTGACACTCCAGAGTTCACGGTTGGGCTTCTGTCACCTTTATGCTTTACTTATTTCATACACGAGACTTGATACATTTCAAAATTACAGGTTGTGTAAATTGTGCAATTAAATCTATTGTTCCCTCTTTTATCTTGTATCTTTGTAGTCCGAGGAGTTAGCTGAGGTTAGACAAATGAGAAATACCCCCGACTTCTTCAACAAGCTTGTTGACAGTCTTGCTCCTACTGTGTTTGGTCATCAAGACATTAAGCGAGCAATCCTGCTTATGCTTTTGGGTGGGGTCCACAAGTTTACTCATGAAGGAATCAACCTTCGGGGAGACATCAATGTTTGTATTGTTGGGGATCCCAGTTGTGCCAAGTCTCAGTTTCTCAAGTATGCATCCTTTGCAACATCTTGTACCGAACACTATTTTTTATACAAAGTGCTAGTTTTGACATTTATTCTTCTTATTTTGAAGGTACACAACTACCTTGGTTTCAAGGTCTGTTTACACATCTGGGAAATCTTCATCTGCTGCTGGATTGACTGCGACTGTCGCCAAAGAACCAGAAACCGGAGAGTTCTGTATCGAGGTACCCTTTTGTTATTCTAACCAGAACTCATGGCACATTGTGGTTATTGGGCTGTGAAAGATTATACATTTGTCATTAGTTACTTGTGAATATTGATATGGTCGTTTTTTATATGTTTTTAGGCTGGTGCACTTATGCTTGCTGATAATGGTGTTTGTTGTATTGATGAATTTGACAAAATGGATGTCAGAGATCAGGTGATCATCTCACTTTTGGAACCCCAGTTACTACATTTATGTTATGCTTATGCAATACCTGAATTTACCACCAACTGATATTAATCTCAATTACAAAGGTCGCAATACATGAGGCTATGGAACAACAAACAATCAGTATTACAAAAGCAGGAATACAAGCAACATTAAATGCTAGAACCTCAATTTTGGCTGCTGCAAATCCCACAGGAGGCCGTTATGACAAGTCTAAACCATTGAAGGTGAGAAATTTAGATTTTGCTTACTACTAACTAAACTAGAGGTGGCAAAAAGGAAGGGTCGTGCAGGGTAGGTAGTTTGGTTGTTAAAATGACTGGGTTGGCTTTCATAAGACATTTTTTTCTAATTTTTTCTTAATAATGTGTCAGTTTGATTAATAAACTTAATCTTTTTTTTAATCATTTAATGGTTTAAGAAGTTCTATGCAGTAGTATCGGGTTACTATTATATGACCACTATAGTTCTGAATTTTACATGTTTGCTCAGTTGGAAATAAAACGCATCTCAAAGAACACATTTATAACTTAATGGGTCAAAATTGCCACCTCCTCTTTAAATCACTTTGATCGATTATGTCACTTAGGTATTTGGATAAGCTAACAAATTTGAAATCATTTTGCAGTACAATGTTGCTCTTCCCCCTGCCATCCTTTCAAGGTTTGACCTGGTATATGTTATGATTGATGACCCTGATGATACAACAGATTTCCATATTGCATCTCACATTGTTAGGGTGCATCAAAAGCGTGAAGAAGCAGTTGCTCCTACATTCACGACTGCACAATTGAAACGTTACATTGCAGTTGCCAAGTCTAAGAAGCCAAAGGTTAGATTATGTTTCTTACTTATAATCTTATTAAAGGTAGCAAACGGGCGGCCTGGATAACGGGTTTGGGTTGAAATGGGTCTTGTGTGGCCTGGAAGAACAAGGGATTTCTTTTTAAATTAGCGGTTAGTTTAATCAATAGTGGATGTGCCAAGTATGAGCATTAAAACTATATGATTAAAGCAACATTTTGAAAATTTAGTTGATATTTTTAATTATATGCATGGATACACTTTGGCCTAGGGCTGAGCAAAACCAACCGAAAACCGAACCGAACCGACAAACCGAGCCTAGCCGACCGAAACCAAACCGACCATTTTTGGTTTGGTTTTCGGTTTTGTATATTTTTAGTTTTTGGTTTTGGTTTTGTCGGCTCGGTTCGGGTTAAAACCAAGAAAAATACGCCTAAACTATCTATTCGGTTCGGTTTTGGTTTTTCTCGATAAACTTCGGTTCGGTTTCGATTCAAGTTTTTCCTCAAACTCGGTTTTTGGTTTGGTTCTGTTTTTGTCGGTTCGGTTCAGTTTTGAACCGATGCTACGATTGGCCAGTTATCCATCTGTGATGCCCATTTGACCTGTTTCTTTTTTGGCTGAATATTTCATTTGACTCGTTTCATATAAACCATAAACACTAAATGGCTTCCATCAATATGCACCTGTTTTCATAGTGTTGATTTTGAATCATCCAGTTCGATGGTCTGACAGTTCTGAATTAATGCAGCTAAATGCAGAGGCTAGACAAATTTTGGTGGATTCTTATGTTGCTTTACGTAAAGGTGATACAGCTCCAGGAAGTAGAGTTGCATATCGTATGACAGTCAGGCAATTGGAGGCACTGATCAGACTCTCAGAGGCGATTGCCAGATGTCACCTGGATGATGAGGTGTTTTTTAAAGCAACGCAATTTAACTTGCAACATTCTCATTTTTGAGACTTGCATGACTTGGCTCTAAATTGTGTGTTATGTTTCAGGTTCACCCAAGGCATGTTCGTCTAGCAACAAGACTCTTAAAAACATCAATAATCAGGCATGTTTAGTATATTGATAGTTGTAAAATAGCCTGCTAAGAAATGTCACTAATTATGTATATGAAATTGCAGTGTGGAATCAACCGAGATTGATTTGACCGAGTTCCAAGATGATATTCAAGAAGAGAATCAAGAAGATGGTGATATTGCTGGCAATGGTGAAGCTCAGCCAAGTGGTGCAGATGCTGATATGACCAATGAAAATCCAGGTTGGTAATTATCTGTTTTGCCAAACTAGTATATATTGTTGGCAATATTGAACCATTTACTTGTTATTTGGTTAGCTTGCATTGTGGTTTATTTCAAACGGTTTGGTCGAATAGAGTAGTTAGCTAAATAGGGAACTGGAGTCTATGTGATAGTCACTTAAAGTTAATATCCAAGGCTTGCGAACTTCTGAGTTTTTTGGAAGATTATCGATGAAACATTATTGTGTATGTTATCAATAATAATTTTTTCAAAATGGACACTAAAGTGTCTGGGTCAACCTGTACTTAAGTAACCTGGTTTCTGGAATTTTGTTTTCATTTAATGCTGAGACTGATTGTCTTGAACAGAAAACGGGGAGGCGCCTGGAGCTAAGAAACTTGTTATAACAGATGAGTACTTTCAGCGGGTGACTCAAGCTCTTGTGATGCGTCTTAGACAGCATGAGGAAACTGTTGCACGAGAAGGTACGCATTGATGACAGCATGGCTTTAATAATACTAGGTTTCATTCCCAAATTTGAAAACAAACAAACCAACCACCCAAAGTTATTTGGAATGAAAGTCATTCCTTTATATCCATACCCTCATAGCAAACACCAATGTACATTATGAAGTTAAAGTTGGTTAATTTACATTTTCTTTTCTTTCAGCGACTGGACTAGCCGGAATGAGGCAAAGGGATCTGATACAGTGGTATGTGGGTCAGCAGAATGAAAAGAACAACTACAACTCCATGGAAGAGGCAAAGGCTGAAGTCACCAAGATCAAAGCAATCATAGAGGTAATAATTTGCAAATTTAGAATGTAGCAAATATATAATGGGCCAAATAGTCTGAATGGGTTGGAAATTATCCAAAATGAATAGTAATGCCTATAACTATATAAATTATTTAGCAACATTAGATTGTTATTCAAGTAGTGTGGCTTTATTTTTTATCTTTAATATGTTATCAATTAAATTATTTTTATTTAATTTCAATTCGGGCACAAATTGCAGAGTTTGGTAAGAAGGGAGGGGCATCTAATCGTGGTAGACGAAGAAGAAGCCCCAGCACAAGGGGATGATGATGGAATTGGCAAGCGGACTTCTCGAAACAACAGGATTCTTGCTGTGGCACCTAACTATGTTATTGATTAGGAGGTGATTTGTTTAATTTCAAGGATTTGTAATACTAGCTGGTTGTTAGTTTCAGTCACAAGTGATCCAACATTTTATGTATTGTAAAGTTTAAGAGTGCTGCTACACTACAGCTCTATGGATGAGTTAACTTATGCAATTTTCCTATTTCATGCCAAGTTTCTTAAGGCCCAAATATTTGCTTTAGTTGATAATTTATGTTTGGAATTGTAAAGGAGTAACATTGGTCATTTTACACTTGATAGGAATAGTTTTCTTCCTGATAACTTTCGCCTTTTACATTACATGAAGTTATTAAACGGATAACGTTAATAGCCTTTTACATGAAGTAGTAAGCCTTTTACATTTACATACGTATCAACATGTATGTAAATTGTATATGTAATGTAAATTGTATAAGGCGAAATGAAGTAGTAAGCCTTTTACATTTACATACGTATCAACATGTATGTAAATTGTATATGTAATGTAAATTGTATAAGGCGAAATGAAGTTGAATAGAACAAATTAGAGTAAATTACAAAAATCGTCTTTGTGGTTTGGCCAAAGTGCACGTTTATAGTTCGAAAGTTGCAGGCAAGGTCCTTGTGGGGAAACTTTGGATTCATTTTCGTCCTTAGAGCATTAGGTACCCTCAAGCCATGACACAAAAAGTGCGGCCACGTCATCAAAAGTGCTATGACACCAAAATTGCTATAGCATCACATTTGGGTGGCTCCCTCGTTGGCTTCAAGCCATAGTTAAAAAAGTGATGTCATGGGTCCACACATACCCACTAAATACACAAAAAGACAAAAAAGGGAAGGAGCCTGGCGCTGGCTGGTATTTGCCAGCCCAAAACTTAACAGCCAACACACGGTGTGGATGGCGCCAAGATTTTTTCGGCTGGTACCATGGCTCAGGCTTAACAGCCATGGGTACCGTTTCCTCTTAGTCAAACTGTAACACCCCCAAATAGGGTCGCAGCGGAATAAGGGTCCGGGGCGTGTTACTTCTCAGATCAACAACACAAGATAATAGAAAATACACCCAAAGTTTCACTACAAGGACGTTGCCCGCAATTTTTTAACCATACGAATGAAAAGTGCAATTTGGCCAAATCTCAGGACGCATTTTGGCTGAACTTTTATTCATCACAAAATCTATTATGATGGAATAAAATGATTTTATGTGTCTTCGTTTTGCCCAGAACCAACGGAAGGAATCAATAATGAAAAATATTGTTTAATTTAAGGAAACACCACAAATGATTGGTTGGTTTCCTTAACACCAACAACCTTAAAAACTAAAATAAGACAAGAAAGAAAAAAAAACGTTTGTTGTTGACTTGTTTCTTGTCCCAACAAAACTCGCTGTTTGTGATATTTGTTTTTCTCAAAAGAAGGAACACGTGAGCAGTTAATAGGATATGTTTAACAATATAAGCCCAAAATCTTTTAACAAAAAAAAAATATAATCCGTATATAATAAAAATAAAATAAGTGGAATCGATAAGCTTAAAATAAATGAAAAGGAAGAAAATAAGCTGAACATGAATAAGCTCAAAAATAAGCCACCACAACAAAACCACAAACACAACACACACGAATACAATACACCCCCGGTTAGCTCTTGATACCAATTGTTAAAATAAGAAATCACTAGCTAACAAGAAACATCCGGAGGTCGGGGAGGATTGAACAAATGTTTAGCCATATTATTAGAGAGAAAGGAAAAAGATGGGAAGAGGTGTGTGTCTAGTGAGAGAAACAAAAACATACACTCTTTTTACAAAATGAATCCTCACCCCTCCATGGAAGTATGGAGAGGGTATTTATAGGTCAAGACACATTCTAACTTATACAATTATCATAACTAGTCCCTGTGTGTCTTACCTTTAGTAAACTAATGTAATTCCAGATATGTCACCATATTTTAAAGGCTAACAGAGCGGGAGGAGGCCGTACGCTCAAACTGGAGCAAAAATCTTCAAACAAAGCTGAGGAAAGACCTTTGGTGAAGATATCAGCATACTGAAAACGAGATGGAACATGAAGAACCCGAACATGACCAGCTTTAACCATATCACGAACAAAGTGTATATCAATCTTAATATGTTTGGTGCGTTGGTGTTGAACTGGGTTGGCTGACATACAAACTGCACTAACGTTATCACAGTAAACCAGAGTAGCTGTCAAAAGAGGAGAGTGTAACTCACGAAGGAGATTACGAATCCATGCAGTTTTTGCAACAACATTAGCAACACCCTGGTATTCTGCTTTAGCACTAGAGAAAGAGATGTGTGTTGTCGTTTAGCAGACCACGACAATAGGTTATCACCTAGAAACACATAATAACCAGCATCAGTGTACCCAACTAAAGATGTAGTAGCGGAAGCATATAACTGGAGACCAAGCTCCAGGGTGCCCTGAACATAGCATAGGATACGTTTGAGAGCAGCAAAGTGCGGCTCCCTCAGATCATGCATATAGAGACAAACCTGTTGAACTGCATAGGATAAATCTAGGCGAGTAAAGGTAAGATACTGGAGCCCCCCCTACAAGATGCACCGTGGGCAATAAATTCATAACTAGTATAATCCGAAAGCGATTTATCATCAATAATCTTTCTAACCGACGCAACAGAAAAATCCCCCGAGCTCTCCAAGTCCCATTTCCATCTGTCAGACATATGAATTAAAGAAACATCATGCACCAAAGCTGACAACTCGTTGAATTGATCCTGCTCAACTCCACCCCTCGGATTTCTTCGAAAAGAATATTCCAAACTAGGCTGCGCAAGTTTCGCACCCACCGTGATCAATTTGCAAGATTCAAGACTATAAATGTGCGGGAACCGATTCTTAAGAGTTTTACCATCAATCCAAATATCCTCCCAAAAAATAGTTTTATCACCATTCCCCAATTTAACATGCATACAATCAAGTAAGTTGATACCTTTAGTTTTCAACGCGTGAGTTTCCCTTACAATATCCAACCAGCAGGATTTAGCACCAGATTTAACGTGTCCTCCAACATTACCATCGTCCCCGTGAATCGCCTTAACGACCCGCACCCATAACAAAGTATTTTGCGTATAGAACCTCCATATCCATTTAAACATTAGACCTCTATTTAAAGCAAATAAACTTGAAACTCCCAGGCCCCCTTTTTCTTTAGACGCCAACACTTTTTTCCAATTAACCCATGAAGCTTTGTTACTGTTAATATCATGTCCTTTAAAAAATTTACTACGAATAAATTCTAAAGTACGCAACACACTCAAATGCGCTCTATATATCGACATGTGGAAAATTGGTATCGATCCTAAAACCGACTTAAGTAACGTTAACCTACCTCCAATCGACAACGTTTTCATCTTCCATTTAGAAAGCCGATTCTTCACCCGATCTATCACCTCATTCCAAGCATGAACCCGAGACATAGACCCTCTGTTAGATATGAGAAAAAGACTCGGTCACCCCTTATATTTATTGTTTATAATAGTTCGTAGTTTAATAGTTAATAGTACGT
>BQNB010028514.1:0-23263 GCA_026074375.1 Tanacetum coccineum
TCAGACACGCTCACACATTTGGCTCATTAAATGCGTTTGTTTTTTTCTCTCGTTCACACGTGGTCAGAGGCTGAAACATCTTAATCCACTAGATGTGGATGGGGGGTTTTGATGCCTCTTAATGCCTCTTCACTCTTTTCTCTTTTTCTTTAGTTTTATTTTTTATTTTTTTCTCTTTTTATTTTGTGAGATATTTTTTTACTCTTCTTTTATTATTAATACTACATTAAAGATAATTAATCTTTTTTTATTAAATAAATGATGTTAAAAATAATAATGATAATGGAGGATCTCAAATAGTGACCTGGTGTTTTCACCGTAGCTACACTCACCGATATGTGCTCGGATCATTTTTCTGAAGGCGTATTTTTGTTTGTAATCTGAGTTCATGTCTTTGTTTTGTTAGTAGTTTTAATTGACATTTGTGTTGGAAGGTTGTTTCGAACATATCGGTTTTTGGAGTGGCTAACTCTCACTCCCATATTGTAACATTATTCATTTATTCTATTCACTGAGTATCTTAACCTTTTACCGAAAAAATAAACATTTAAATTTTTTTCAAATAATATTAATATATAACTAGTTTGTGAAATTAATTGTGGCTCGTGTAATTTGCTCGTAAGCTTAAATTTTTACACTAAAAGGTATTTTAATTGTTAATTGACAATGTTAAGGATACTATGAAATTTTATTTTTCGCAATCTTATGATTGTAAAGTTAATTATAGTAACAATTTGCAAAATGATGAAGATGTTTAACCACATGGGAGTACAATATATGACTACTTTGTGAGAATTAATTGCGACACAAAATTTTGAATGTTTTTAAGACATTTTATTCTCACGTTGCACAACTATGTTAATTTTATGACTAAAATGCTCAATATAATTTTTAAACATGTTTATGTTTCGTAAGAATAAAACTGATTTTAAGAATAAACTGATTTGTACTTTTAACGTTCAGACATTTAAAAAGTAAAAAACAAACAATATCATTTCATTCAGATTCAGACATTTGCGCATCAGATTCAGATGTGCGAATCAGATTCAGATTCAGAGCCTCTTAATAAACAAATAACACCTTCATTTGTTTTGGGCTTGATTTTTTAAATGGGCCAGTTGCATTTAGATGTTAGGTTGTGTTGTTAGGGATTAGTTCTACGAAAACATTTTTTTAAGAACGACAAGTTAGTTGTTAGTGATTCGAATTCACATTGACATTTAATTGGGCAGTATGCAAGATTTGAACTTTCGCCTTAGGGAATAAACCTCACTCCTTTTTTCGCTCCTGAACGAAAAACCCCATGGTGAGGCTCGAACCCGAGACCTCTCGCATATGATAACAACCTTCCCAATGTTATCCTTGATAGCCATCTGAGCTAGCCCAGATGGTTAAAACAACCTATTAAACTATAATATGTAGGACACCACAAATGATTGTCACGTATGTTAATTGGCGTATGACAAAAGTGCATTTCATAATAACACTTAAATTTATTTGACATGTATAATTAGGAAGAACTTTAAGAATTTAAAGTGCTCGGGAAGAGGATCAGCATTATAAGAAGATATACCTTCGACTATTTCTAAAAATAAATTTCGGCTCATACGATAGCGGCGTCTTAACTTGTGTTCCGGATATTTTGGATGCTCACCAAAATAGTCACGTATCAAATGTGCTTCCGCATCGTCGTACTCATAGTATATAGGTTGTCGTGTCTTTGAACTTTGACCTTCTTGTTCCATCATCTCGTGCATCTCGATAGCTTTCATCATAAACCACAAGTCAGTTTCGCCATCGTCTTCGGAAGCGTTTTTGTACTCATTGGAATTTGGATTCATATTTGTAGTTTGTGCGGAAATGAAAGTGAAAGTGTTTTGTTTCTGTGTTGAAATTGTTGAATGATTGAGTTTATATAGAGTGAAATGGGGTATAAAAATATAATGTATAAAAGCTTTTTTTAAGAAAGAAAAGAAAAAAGTTTTTTAGAAAGAAAATAAAAAAAATGGGAACATGTCCGTTGCTTTTTGCAACGGTCGAATTTTTGAATTTATGCCAAACCAACAACGCCTGATTGGTAGTCCAACGAGCACCCTACCATGTACAAACCAACGTACACAACGGTGCAGTAACATGACCCACCGCTCGGCAACATAAGCTTAACGAGAGTACGTTAGTGCACCCAGTGCTCTTATACTCTTATAGGAACATTTTATTACGCATCATGTCAAAGATACCTTGGAATCGTATGTCTTAAACTTCGTAAAAGATACGCAAAAAGTGAGTGCATTTTAGTGACTTTAAATTTCTATCCACATTTGATTATTCCCTTAGTTGCATGAAAGAAATAAAAAAAACGGTCCCATACAGATAGAGTAATACGAAAGCTGACAAGAAACTAGTATCCACTGTGGAGACCCTCAATGGACCCCATTTCCAACTAATCCTAACCGTTTATTCTTAACACCCTCGAACTCATCGGTGTCATATAAAGACTTGTGAGTTAGCGACAACAACACGTTTCACAAGAACAACATTAAACAACACAACTACAAAACCAAAGCTATCTATCTTAAAAAACCCCTTGTTCTCAAATCTTTCTGTTTCCTTTAATATCTAGTGAAGTTGACTAGTTAGCTTCTGATTTTTCATAATATATTGATCGAGTTTGGTAATGGAAGAAGATAAGAAAAGTGTTGCTGTTGGTGTTGTTAATGGTTTTTCTCCTGTGTCTTCTACTCCTGTTTTCTGGAAATCTCGTAAAAGATCAGGTATGTTTTTGTTTTAATGTTTTGTTGTTATAACTTACAAGTAACATGTTTTATTTGTGATATATGAATTTTGGTTGAATTCAGTTTGTTGTGCATAGTAGTAGATCCATGCATGTTTTATGTATATATATAAACATGGTTGTGATTTGTGAATGAATTTGGAGTTGATACAACAAAAAACCATCCGTAATAGGAGACTCGTGACCGAGTCTTGGGCACCCAAGACCGATTCCTCCCTATTACGGTGACCTTCACACAACGCGTCTTCTCGGTCGACTACTAGACCGAGTTGTTGGGAGTGTTTTGTGGGCCTAATTTGAGTTGTGTGAGTTGTTTTGTTTACATCTGGTATATTTGTGTGTAAGTGGGGTATATTTGAGTGGTGGAGTTGGTTGTCTTATTACACTAAGTTGATTTTGAAGTTAGTCGTAAAAAGAGAAAGTTGATTAGAGTCGTAAAGGTCAATCTTCAATAACAAAAGTCTAGAGTTTTTATAAAATAATGCTACCTCGTGCTCTTTTTGGCTCTTCCAAGATATGCCATACTTTTGTCACACCAGATTAATCTACTTGCACATATTAAAGTTAGAAAGTGTATTAGACTATTTGTAATTGAAATTACAATTATTACAAATCTTTTTGGATAAAATAATGTATGTTTCTGGCCAAGGCCATTACATTTTCTGTTTGCTTATTTTGAATAAAATGAACCAATAGTTTCGTTAATAAAAAAGAGTAGTTGTAGTGTTTTTTTCGTTGGGAGTAATCTGTGCACTAGGCAAGGCATGAAATGGATAGAATTTGTAGTGACTTGCATCCTCCGATTCACATGCCAGAATTTGTCACATATAACACGTATGGCGTATTATACTATAATGTGTGCTAAGAAGTTACAAAACAAGTTAAGAGACTAAAGATTTGTGTATGCTATAAATCTTAGGTTATAAGTTAAATAGGGTCACCCTTACCTTTTTTATATCTTGCTTTACACTACAAGTTTTTTTGTTAGGTTAGAAGAAGCATTCCTGTTCTATAACTTCTCTTTCTGGTATTATATCTCATTTTTACTTGAGATCTGGACTTATCTGTCTAGTAACGACCATGAAAATCTTCCAAGTGGATAACTAATATAAACTAATATTAACTTGTTGAGGCGAGAAGTGTAGATTTTATACCAAGACTTATGATTGCAATAGTAATAAAGTTTAAGGAATAGTTAGGGGTCGTTGTACATGTTAACTCTTCTTTATTGATTTAGCAGCTTTATGATTGCAGCTAGTATGAAAATTTTGGACAAGGATATTACAGATGACACTGCTGATAAAACGGCCGAGAACAAAGAGAATTCAACTGACGACAAAATGGAAGAAACAACTCCACCGCCAACTGTTCTTTCAGAGAAACGTAAGGCTCTCTTTGAACCTCTTGAACCAATAATGGATTTGAATGGTAGAGCAGCTTCTTCAGCTGAATCTTTACTTCCTCCACCCGACTTTGACACTGCCAGTTACCCTCGTGGATGGCTCATTGGGAAGAAACGGAAGCTTGTAAATGTGGATGTCGTTGAAAGCATGCGAAGGATTGCTGTTCAAGAAATGAACAGAAAGGTACACTTCCAGCGCGTCTATTTATTAATGGGTTTAACGGGTTAAATAAAGATATTGCTTTCAAGGAAATGCTTTAAACAAGTTCAAAGTCACTTAATGTGCATGGTAGATTAAATGTATTGACATGTTATCCACATGTCTCACCCATGACCCGCCCAATTTCCCAACTTTACCTCGCAGTCATGAAGTATAGATTGCTAAGCTGATTGAACTATGCACATGAACTAATATTACAGGACAGAGAGATTGATGGCCTTAACGAGCAGTTAGAAGAAGACTCTCGTGTGCTTGAACATCTGCAAGTGCAGCTACTGGATGAACGAAGCAAGCGTGCAGATGTTGAGCGACAGAATGCATTGTTGCAGAACCAGGTTGACATGTTAATGAACATGCTTCAGGAACCTGAGAACATGGACGACGAGGAAGACCCACAAGATCCTTCAAACTAAATCCTTTTATTTATTTATTTTGATCATCTTGTTCTCGGCATGTAGAACCTTAGAAAGTTATAGTATTTGCTGGTGTGGCCAGATACTGTGCATATTTGTGGCATTAATGTTTGTTTGAATTAGAAAATAGACATAAGCATGCCACCACCAAATGTATCAATTTAAGTGTATTATTTGATTTTTGCATCATGATTTTTATCGGGATTGTTTGCATTATAACATCCTCCCTTCAGTATATCATTAAAAGGCCCCAGAAAATTACATTTCATCATTTTCGTGCAAAGTAAAATACATTCATCATTTATTCGATGCAGAAGGGGGACAAGTTGTAAAGTTATTGTATATTGTGAAACATCTAGAGCTAGTAAAATGAGTTGTGAGAATATCGAGCCATTAAGTTTTTTAAAAATACTAAAAAGGATAAAGCTCGTAGAATATTTGGAAAATGGTACTCCATGATAAAAGTCGGAATATTACAGAATTTGAAAGTCATACCCAAAGCCATTGTTTTTTTTAACTAGAGGCTAATGCAAGTGAAATTCTCAAAACGTAGACCGGTTCTTGTCTAAAAGTGTTATACACCTTATTAGACCTCAACTAAAGTAAAGACTTCCCATCAAATAGAATCATCAGTGGTCTCCGGTAAGTCGCCTAAAAAATCTATTTTATTTTTTTGTGTAAGGCTTTACTTTTCAGGAAAGTGACTTAACATTCAGTAAAAAGTAACCTATACAAAAAAATTGAAAAGTTATTTATGCGACTTAAATAAGACCAAGTTTTTTAGGCGACTTAAAAGAACAGTTGGTCTATTCTGTGAAGTTTACTTTTTTAAGTCTAGAAAAGGTAAACACTTTAGGCGACCGGTCTAATTTTGAGAATTTTTCCTTGCATAAATATCCCTCCCAAAAGGACAAAATAACGGATACAAGATGTGTTTGCTAGCTGACTCACCAGACCCGACTAGTTTTGTCTACAATTAAAATTTTACTCGTTACGCAACATATATAAACATGGTTATAAGATTACAAACAAGCTGCACCTGCATATACTCATCATTCTAATAATTCCATCATTCTGGATCACCGATACTTTACAAAAGCCATAGAAGGACGTCACAAGTTGTATACAGTGCTAGTGCCATTTGCACAAAGCTACAAGAATATGATTTATAAAGCTATCTACTTTAAATGCTAAAATCATCTCAAGGGTTAAAGAAGAAATGAGGTAGAGATGCTATCCGGGGAAGATTCAGCAGCAATTCCCCAACAGAGTCGTTCCTGGGCATGCCAGGTGTCTTGTTATCGTCATCCTCGAGTATGGGAGAATCTTCTGGAACATTGTTCCCGCTAATTGATTCAACAAAATGGTTTGTTTCAAAAATACCCTTTTCTGCTATTCTTTTTCCGTTGCCGCCATCAGTTGCCTTTTCTCCCTTTGGATCATGAAGTGTTGCAGGGTCCTTTTGTAAAAGACAGCAAAGAGAATCCACTCTTGACATAATGGATTTCTCATCAGAAGTGGACGATCCATACTGAGCATCGTTGAATAAGCATCGGCTGATGTCTTCAAGAATTTTAAGGCTATCTTGTTCTTCATGGGAAAGAGGATGGTCATCACCAGTTGCTCTGTTTTTCGTGATTCTGTTTTCAATGTGATTTACCAAATCGCTCATTGACATAGATGGGTGTAGCCCTGGAACTTGCATCTGATCCCATGAGCCTAGTCCCTTCAACTCTTTCATCTCGGCAATTCTCATTTCTACACTTGCTGACGTGTCCGTCACTGGATAAACAAGTTAATATGTGAATACGCGGAAAAAAAAACATATATACACAATCTACAGAAGAACAATAACCTATAGGAGGACCTTTCAACCCTTTTACTATTTACCTGTGAGTTGCTCTTTTCACCTCTAACAGCTCAATGGGTGACATCAAAAAAAGGTTTAACGGTCCTGAGTTGTCCAGGAGAACTTCAGGTCAAAAGTGTTTTGGGTCAACCCAATCCAACTAAGGACTTCAAACTAAATTGAGTACATTGTCCAAGAAATCCAAACCAGCACCACATAGATAGGTTACGTGCTGATTTGACTTTTAACCATGAACTGATATGAATTACCTTGTTTGAGAGAAATTGAAAGTTTGATTAAATTTTCGGGCATAAATACATTTGTAGGTTTCCCATGTGATATTAATAATGTTTACCTGAGTTTGGTGAAGGTGTTTCCCTGACAAATTCTATAGGTCTACCAGCAGGATCATAAAACTCGCTTCTAGATGAAGAGGATTGGCCTCCTGATGATGTGGTGCCACGCAAGTCAAGGGTCGAAGGAGCTTCGCTACTTAAAGTATGTTCAAAGGATTCATTTGGTTCATCAAACACTGATTTTCTTGCTTCAAAGTATGGGGACTCCAATGTTACCTCTGCTTGTTGACTTAGAAAATTTAAACGAGGATCACACTGAATGAGCTTTTCATAGTGCTTGCCTAATAAGCCTTGTGGACATTGCAGACTATGACGCCTGCACAAAAAGAATAATACAGTATGGTCAGATAAATATGCATAAAAACAAAATGTTGTGTTCATATGGACCTTATATACAAAAAGGAAAAGTATACGTCTGAAAACATAGATAGATAAATCAGAAAAGCCAAAATGTAAACGATGGAAAACATATAAACTATAACACAAACTTCAATTTCAGTCACATACAGTTGGTATGCTTCGAACTAACTAAAAAGAAGAAAAGGCTACATCTGCTCGATCTGCTATAGGCCTATAGCTACTACCAGGGTACATATAAAAGTGTGGGTTCAAGTGACCCCGCAATACTTTCTCTAAGATAAAAAGAGAACAGTACATGCAATATTTATTTGAGTTCAGTATGATTCATTTTGACACTACACTTTTTTTTTCCAAAAAGAACACTTATTTGCGACAATTGCTTGTACGTTGAGGGGTTGGGCATGCAATTTATACACTGCTCACGAAATTTCGGCGTCAGCTTTGGAAATTAGTTTTGTAATTTAATAGATCTTATAATGTGGAACACGGCTATTTTCTAGTTCAAACGCTTACTATAGTATCCACATAATTCAGTAACTGAACATCTTAATCACAGCAGATGAACGTCAAAACAAATTCTGACAGGAAATGTAACACATTTAACTTTATTTCATATTCCATTGTATATATTATTAATCCTTCAAATGCTACAGCAACGCTTTTTTGTTTTTTTTGGTTTTGTTTAAGGAGAGTTCTCGTTGCACTCCAAGAATCTTTAATTAGGTACCAAGCTGCACTGTTGTTACAAGGAAAGGCTAAAAGCTATAATAGACACCTATGTTACACGTGTTGAACCACGCTCACGCTTACAAACACGTCATATCCAAGTGGCACAAATGCTATTGATCTCGGTTTTGTATAAGCAGAAGAATGTTCAAACTCTCCAACTCTTCAAAATATCTTCAGTTTATACTACAGTACTACACAATAGAACGTCCCTAGTGATGCGATCAGCTTATGATTAAAAAACTTCATATTCATTTGCATACAATATACCTTTTCCAATGTTCTATTAGTAGTAACCCAGTATAAATATTTTCATGGCGTCACTACTCTTTTTAGTTGTTCCTCATCTCCCCAATCCCAAGTCAAGTGTGGTCTAAATTTGAAGAGTGGCAAACCTGTTAGCTACTTCTCAATGGTTACTGGTATAGATCACGGGTTTACATTCAAAACGCAAACTGAATCTTATATGAAAGCAAAATTACACGAATGATATAATATGTAGACACGTCATAATAACTGAATCCCAAGGAACAGATGGACAGTGTACCTGTGTAGGCTGGCTTGTCCACCTGTGAAGTCTGATGTTGCCTGCCATAGTGTGTGCTTTCTAGGCTGGGGATTTGTCTCTCTAAAGAAGAGAGGCTGCCTAGTTAGCTGCAGAACAAGAGTCAACCCATCTAAATCACTAAGAACTATCTGCATTTCTGATACGGTGATGAAATAAAAACGACACAATCAATAGACATGAATAGTGAAGATTTACCACTATATCTAGAGTTCCGGGACCATCATCCGGATAAGTTGCCTTGAGAGCCATAATGTCCGACCACTGAATCTCAATCTTATTCTTGAGACCACCATCAAGAACTTCCCATACAAGCTTATGTTTCGCAAAGTAACACTTTGCCACCAGGTCCCCTTCATGTTTAGACGTGTACTACAAAAAACCATACATTTTAGCCTAACCATAAACAGATGTAACCGAACACATTATAACAAATTTTCCCAACAAAATAGATATTTAATGGGGTGTTTGGGATAGCGTTCTCAAAACAGATTATACGTTTGAAATATTGTCTTCAAATCGCATGTAATCATATTTTCCAAAAGGGTATGCCAAACACTGTATTCTGTTGCGCCTTGCAAACACGATAAGTAACTAATCTCGTCCAAAACACAAGGGATAAAGAGATTACCTCCCAGGTACCAATCCTTAAAATGGTAGCGGGAAAATTAGACGCCTTCAACTTATCAGTCGCAGCAGCAGAAGAAGCAGCAGCAGCAACGCTTTTCTGTTCTTTGGTCTGCAGTCCGCTTTGCGAAGAAGAGTTCCCTTGGGAAAGCCTCATTTGAATCAAATCCAAAAGAGAAGGCGACTTCCTTAACCGTAACCCCAACGGACTCGGCTCGTCTAACGGATTCACGTGCATTTGCCCCATTACAGAAAAAACACCACCACCACCCGTCCCAAACTCATTCTGCTAAAACAACAAAACGAACAACTAAAATTAAATCATCAAACAACAAAACATTTAAACCTTAAAAAACACATCTTATCTAACAAAACATTTTAACCTCGGATCTAACGAAACTAGTGTTTGATAAAATTAAATATTAACTAGTATAAATAATTACTACGGAGTACAAGTTTACATGAAATGAAAAAAAAGGGGGGTGACCTTAGATCGTTTGTTAGGATGATGATCATCATCTGTGATCTCTCTTTTCACCGGAGACATCTGTTAGCTTCGCCGCTGATTTAACCTGTTTTTGTCAAACCTAATTTTGGTATGAATGATGAGTCGTATGAAATGAAACTGAGTCGAGTTGACTCGGTGGTTGTTTGATGATGGATTTTGCGTGTTAGCTCATTTTCTCTATTCGGTCCGGTTAGTTAGATTAAAAAAATTTCGGGGTAAAACCGAATTTTAAACCGAAGCGAATTTAAATTAGATTAAACTGAATCGAATAACCGGAAAAAAAATGAATAACCCGAATTATATAATTTTAATTATTTATTTATTTAATAAATTATATACATTTTTTGCGCAGTTTAAAAATTACAAGCTTAAAAAATGTTGTATTTAATTTTTTTTTAAGTTTTAATGTTTTTTATCTAAATATAAAAAATATATATATTTATGTGAATTCGGTTATCAGTTCGGTTCCATTTTCATTTTGTCAAATCCATACCCAAACAGAGAACTGAATACCTATTTCGGTTCGATTCGGCTTTGACAAATTCGGTTTGGTTACAACTTCGATTCAGTTCAGTTTCGGTTTTCGGATTTTATGGATGGAAATCCGAGTTGTGCACACCCCTAGCTAAACTCAGCGCTCGAGCTTGGATCGAATATTATAAGGCAAACTTGAGCTCAGTTCAAAAAGCTTGAATTTATATATAAACATTGAATTCAATAACTAAACTTATTAATAATTTCAAGAAAATGCGTGATGGACTAAAAAGTAAAAGAACTTATACAAAACATTCACGAGAACTAAGATTTAAATATTCCTTCTACAAATATTTAATTATTATACTAATATTCAGGTTAGTATTTAAGTTTTGTAAAGAAACAGTTACACTTTTATAATAAATTAGTTGGTTACCCGCGCATAGCGGCGGCAATAAAAAATTTACTAACTCAACTTTTTATGTAATTTCTTATCCGCTTAGTAATTTCGTTTCACAAATGTATGTGTTCGTTGGGGTTTCCCGTAACTTTCCCGCAACACCATATTAACATCATCATTCTCGCATGTAAAAAGACAACACTCTCTCCGAAAGTATATAGTTTTAACGTATCAAGTTTATATTTAATTAAGATTAAAGTTGTAAAAAAATATAAATCAACATAAAATAAACCCATTAAAATGTAAAAAAAAATTATAAAAATATATCAAAGTGGATGTTGAATTAAAGAGAATAAAATTTTAAAAAATATGGTGAAATTAAATCAAAATAAAATTAAATAGATAAAAAGATATTTCAATTTGAAAATAAAGGTGATTTTTTAATCAAAATGTGACACATGTCACTTTATGATGTGATTCCCAAAAATGAGATAGATGGTCAAGATTGCACCTCCTTATCTTAATTTTTAATGGATCCCACATTATAAATGCTTTATATAGTAGTATAGATAAGATTCCAATAATAAAAATAACAAAATTAAGAGTAATTAAATAACAGAAAATCAAATACAAACATAATGAGGTAAAAGAATAAGACATACTCTAGACAACAATAATTAAAAGAAAGCAATAAAACGTTGAGGCACGAGGCTCGTGTTTAACACGATTCCCTTATAAACAGATTCGACGTCTGTTTTCCGGAGTACAACGGCCCAAACAGATGTACTGCCGAACATGACAAACTTGCATGAAAATCACGGAAGCAAATTACGTGTTTCTGATCGAAGAGATTCTGAAAATGTATGAAACTCTGCGTTTTTTCTGCAGCAAAAAGATTCGCGCATAGGCGAATTTTGGAAACTGCATTCATGTCCGCATGTCGCATGAGTTCATAAACTTGGAACTCATTCGTGTCTGCATGTCGAATGTGTTATTAAAGGCTCGAAAAGCGCGATATGTGTTTCAAGCTGGTTTATTGGGCGCGGGCTTGAGCTCGATAAAAGCGAACCAATAACCAAGCTCAAGCTCGAGCTGCTTGACAAAAGTTTGTCTTATTTACAACCCAAAATGTATCTAATTTTACATTTCAAGCTTTTAAATTATCTTTAGTCAGCTAATTTACGAGTTTAAGTTTGTAAGCTGTTATATAAACTTAAAACGCGTAAAGGACTTTTCTTAAACTATGTTTATTAGTGACCTTTACCCAGTCGGTTGTGAGTACAAATATACTAAATACATAATATAATATTATGTTTAAACAAAAGTTGGAAAGTAAATGCACCAAAACCGGTCACCTGGTGAACTTGTATACTCAATATGCCACATGTCACATTAAGATTGGCTATGAATATGTTCTTTTAAATTGGTTGGGTTGTATTGGTTTGTTTGTTGATATATTGTAGAAAAGTTAAGATTGGTTGTTTGTATTGATTGTATATGTGGAAGAATAAGAAAATAATATTTTAAAAGAGATTAGGTTGTGATAGATTGTTTATAAACATGGTCTTAAAAAACTGAGGTGGCTGTTTTAGGTTTACGGCCACTTCATGTTTTAAATTAGGGATTAATATCATATATCACCCTACTTTGATGATTACCATTGAATGCATAATGTACAATGATTTTAAAGCATATTTGAGTAAATATGAAATCTTTATTTTTGATAATGGGGAGATATGGAATTGCCCCTTAAATTAAATAATGCAAAGTATATATGATTCATCATATTGATGTTATCGAACTAAGCGTTTTTATCTTACGAGGCATTCAGACCCGTGCGATGCACACGGGTTGTGTCTAATTCTTGATTGTGTAATGTTTCAGTGAAATGTTGATTGCGTTTGGATAAAGTATGCCAACTTAGGCATGCAGGCCCGTGCGTTGCACGCAGGTTGTATCTAATTGTTGATTGTGTACGAAATATGTGCGTTGGGGATGTGTAAGTATGTTGGTGCATGTAAGTGAAACGTGACGTGTAATGTTTAGGTAAATAGGTATAAAATAATTAAAATTTTAAGTTGAGTTAACCTGAAATCTAACATAACCGTTAAGTGTAGGGTTAAGCTCGAGATGGTCTTGATGAATTCACTTGTAATATTTTAAATTCTTTAAATGAGTCTTAAACTTATTATGATATTACATTATGACCCGTGCGATGCACGAGCTTTGTTTTTCGATAAAAATTAAACTTCGCTTTTGTCTAAAACTTAACTTTTTTATTTGTTATTAAAATATCAATCTTACACACATTTTTTCTAAGAGTTATCTCAAATATAGATCAAACTACACTACCACTTGGTATGAAAGCTATATGTCATATAACCGATCTGGTGATAAATTTTGCTGGAATGATATATTTTCCTATAACCGATTTGTAGGAGCATCAAATATAGGTCATTTTTTAGTATTAGGGCGTGAGGTGACATGTCGTGAGAACTTAGAGTATTTAAAAACTCGAATGAGTATAATTGTTCTTGATGCTTGAGGTAGTCCCATTTCCCTTTAAACAAAAGGGCAAATCGTATGCTTTTTATTTCTTCACATTTTTTTTCTTCACATACTTTTATTGCATAAAATTATATAGAAACATAAAATTACATAAAGAAGGAAAAATATAGAATGTGTGTTCAAACATAACACATAACACTTGCATTACTAAATTTGTTTAACTAAACCGAAAGATAAAATTTTGTTACAAATTTGAATCCTTTAACTTTGTTACCATGTAGTTTTGTTATCCTATATCTTCAAGTTCCACCGTCATCAACCACTACAAACGTCGCATAAACTACAAATCAAACATTATTAACCATCCAAAAACAAAGAACATTAAACAAAAATATAACCAACATCAAACAAACAATGATAAAAAGAAAGAAGTAGACAACCGCATGAAAAACTTGCGTAGTAAAAACAATAGATCTTTTGAGAAAAAAATTTCTTTAATATTTCGAGAAATATCAATAAATGCGTCTTCATCCATCTTTTGTCTTCATGCTCAATACTGAATAATTAATGAATTATGAACACTCAAGATCAACTACTAAGATATTGCTGTTAATTTGTCAAACTAAAATAATATAAAGTCGGTATGATGATATGCGTTTTTGATATAAAATCTTAAGAGGCCCTATTTCGAGTACGTGTTTTCTTTTTCAATGATTATGATTTGGACATTTGCATCTCATTTGAGGGACCCTGATCGATTATGAGATTCTAATTTTGTTCGTAATAAGAACCATAAAACTTACAGTAAATAATTTATCATTGGGAAAATTAGATGGTTATTCACTCATTTGTGTTGTGTTTATGTTACTAATTTATCTTAACACCATTTTGATAATGTTTTATAAATTTATCGATAGGCATTTATAACTTATAGAAACTGTTTGCATGACATGCTTTGGATTGTGTTTTTGATACATTATAGATTAGACGAATACACACATCTATTATGAGTGTGGAAGCTAGATAATTGAATCTAGGGGTGAGCATACCGGACTGTCGACCGGACCGGAAGACCGGACCGGACCGAAGGTATTTCGGTCCGGTGTTTTGGACCAATTCGGTCCTCGGTCCGCCGTTTTGGCTAGTTTCGGTCTCGGTCCAAGGTCGGTCCGGTCCGGTCCGGTCCTTGGACCGTGCTCACCCCTAATTGAATCAACTTAAGAAGCTTGATCTCTACCTTGTTTCAAAATCGTCTTCATCTTCGGTTGATCATCATTGTTGAATGAATGGTCTTCAACTTTTGTGGTAAGGTAAATCTATAAAGTGAGTTATTTATAGATTCCAATGACAATAGGTTAGAAACATGCACATTTATTTAGTGCAAATGAAAAGACTTCCAGTTCTGTAACCCTAAGATGATTCGCATTATTTGGAGATGAGGGGCTGTGTAACCTATGACGGTTGAAATGCATACGATGGACATCTACACCACACTCATAATTAGGACTTACACATTAAATTAGAGTACTCAATCTTTATATATAATAAAAGATAATAGATAGATTGGAAAATGATATATATCTAATTATACTTATATATTAAAGATTGAGATTTTATTCCCAATGCACCATTAAATGCATGTCATTAAAACCTGGGTTGAACAGTAACTCATCTTGATAAATAATTGTGGTGTGTGTTGTGTATGTGTCTTGCTAAAACAAAATTAAGATCCATGACTCATCTCATCTCTCTCATTACCTTCATTTTCACACAACAAATCCACCGCCTGTCACCATAAGCCTCTTCAAAAAGAGCACTAAACCAAAAGAGCTAAACTTGATTATGCTAAACCCAGTTCATTCATGTCAATTCTTATAGATGGAGAAGAAAATTGCATACTATAGGTTTTACCCTCACCCACGGCTGAGAACACCCACTGATCTTGCGACCTCCTCCGACCAAGGTGCGTTTTTTATTCTCTATTTGTTTTACATTTTTAGTCAATGTTTAATTTTTTGGCTTTGAACCTTATTATATTGAAGGATCGGGTGGCGGCTCCGGTGACGGAAGAAAAAGAAATATTTTAAAAGATTGAAGATGATGATATTGATCTTCCAAAAAGTAAGTTTTTGGTAAATTCAGTTGATGAAATAAAAAGATCACTCGACATTTATGTAACTTTTAGCACTAACTTAACTTAAAATTATGCATGTTTTACAGGGTGTTGCTTGGGAGTGTAAGCAGCCACGTGGTGCAAAACGCAACATGTCCAATTACTGTGGTGAAATAGAAGACAACAAATTTCGTGGTGATGAGGACAGTTGAGTTTTATTGTTATTTTTTTTGTTCACTTCACTTGAAATTAATTTAAGGAGTATTTGGGGTTGCTTATTTTTAGTGATCATGATTATAAATAAGCCCTTTTAAGCTGTCTAGGAAATAGTATCTGAATTTGCTTTGTTCTTTTTGTATAAGCAAATCATCAAAAAAATAGCAATCAGAAAGAGGTGTAGTTTTATGTGTTTGTTAAATTTGTTTGTGATAATTGTTAAACTTACATTGTGTAGGTTCTTTAGATGCGTCATGGCGATGAGGCTGTTAAGATGCCGAGTGGGTTTCAAGTTGTGGTGACAAGCGAGCAGGGTGCGTTTGCACCTCTAAATCGTTTGCGAGCTTTGGTGGCAGAAGATCAAAGATGAGAGTTAAAGCTATTTCCCAACAACCATTCAAGCAAAGAAACGAGGTTAGTGTTTTGTATTATCTTTTTTGGGAATGGTTATAGGCACAAACAAAATCAAAAGATTAGGACCCAACTATACTCTGATTACAAGGTTCGCTACAATCCATAATCCATTGCTTATATTTTATAGCATACTAATTTGTATGAAGTAGCAAGGGCCACTAACAACTTCAATGATTACAATAAGATAGGCTATGTTGGCTTTGATCGTGTTTATATGGTACTTAAATGATGCTTATTTGAATTTTTAATAAGGGAAAAACATAATGCAAAATACAAAGAACTAAACGTGATTATAAGTTGTTTCAGATTTATAATTTAAGATGTGTTGGAATAAGGAAACAAAGTGATTGTATGTTCTAACACATTTTCTTTATTTTTCATAGCCGCATCATCATTGCCAGCATATTGCAGCATAATCCCATTCAAGAAAACATATTGTGGTCATTAGAGCAGCCTGCTGCGTTTGAGGTATACTAAAGGTTGTCATGCTTTTACCATTTAAAGCAACTTTTTAGTGTAAGCCAATCTAATGTGCATTTTACATTGATGTTATTGTAGGTATCTGATATAGGTATAACTAATGCGCTTCTCACCAACGGGTATCTAAACAGGTGCAAATTATTAACCTCAAACAACTTATGATAACTTTTACTTGCATCTTCAAATGATGCAGGAATATCAACCAGTTCATTTATTGTGGTGACTGATGAAGGGTATGAACTAAAATGTATTGTCCGGAAAATGCAAGAATTGAAAAAGTGGATATTCCCGCAGCAGTAGTTGCTTCATGTGCCAAGGCAGTCCCCTCAAGGTTCCGCAGCCCAGCTAAATCTTTTGCAGCAGCAAGGACGGATGCGTGTTACAGTAGGCAGCCCGAAAAATAGCTTATACTGTAACATGCATCACTATCAAAGTGGTGTTTGCAGCCGTGACGTGTCAGGTACCCTCAACATTCATAGCAGGAACACATACACTGCAAAAAGATTTCTAAATATCAGACCCGGTAACTGCAAGTCTACATCTTTCTGCGACATCAGCAACTCATCACTATTTATACCCAAATATTCCAGAGGTTCACCAAATACTTGACGTGTATCCTCCAAAAACTTATCCATAACATATTAACCATGAAAAAGTGCATAAACTTATTGACAATATATTATTACGCAGGTTCAAAGATATTCTCTACGTGGTACCAATCCTAGATATTCGGAGGCAGAAATATGAGGATACAAAACAAGAGAAAACAAGAAATCGTTTCTCACTGGCTACACTATTAGAAGCGAATCCCCAAAATTACCGGGTAAAAATTTAATGTTTTGCTTTAACCATTTCAAGAAACACAATTATTTAAGGCATTCATCAAAGTCTTTTAAATGGGTATGTCAAATATGTACAAACGATTGATTGTTTAGGAACAATGGATTGACAATACGGTCCATGGCAAACTGCATAAGGTGTGAGGTTGGTGGGGGTGTGGAGCATACTTATTCAATTTTAGTTGGTTGCCTACTGGTCTTATGACTTTTGGTGAAAGGGGTGTTTGGATTGAGGTTCAGTTTTTGGGTCTGTGACTATGGTGAAAGGGGTGTTTGGATTCAGTTTTAATTTTTTGATTCTGTGACAATGGTGCAAGAGGTGTTTGGATTCAACTTTTATTTTTAGTCTGTCATAGGGGTGTTTGGATTCAGTTTTAATTTAGGATCTGTCATAGGGGCGTCTCGATTTAGCTTTGATTTTGGGTCAGTCATTATCCCTGATTCAGTTTAGTATATCAATATAATACAGTATTGCATGTTATATAAATGAAGGTTATTTCTAATTTGTTTCTTCACAAGAGATTCCATTTGCAAGACTTGATACATGATGCATTCTGTTTCAGTAACTTGAACCATCATGTACCCCTATCTCTTATGTTAATTACATGCAAAATAAAAATAGCTGTTATTAATGATAAATTTATTGCAATTCTTTTCAGTAACTTGAATTATTCCTATATTACAACCTTCATGTGTAAATACAATTTAGGATGGTAATAGAGACATTGAAAATCGAAGGTATATTAAAAGAAACATTAAGGACAAACATGCTTCTGTTGTCTTCAAAACAATGTTTTACGAAATGACATAAGATGTAAAGATTAGACATTGAACTGTTTTGAGTATTGGTTGGTTTTTCGACTATTTTGGTTAAACTAGCTTTTTAACACATTTAAATCATTCTTACTACATTGAATAAACCAATATCAAAAAAATTTGTGATTTTTTCACTTATCTTTTCACTACCAAATTTACATGTTGATCTCAAATTCTTGATGGACATTAAATATTAGTTTCTCCTAGCAGAAGGTTATTCCTTCTTGGTACGGAAGAGTAGGTTTTGTTGTTTATGGATTTCGTTTGTCATGTTTGCTATATTCTATCTTTTTTTCATTCTAAATTTATTAGAGACCTTTATGTTATTTATGGATTTCATTTGTCATGTTTACTATGTTCTATCTTTTTTAGCCGGATATAACTGTACGAGGCGTTAACATTTTTGCAGTGTGGACACCTAGAGCGACTAAACACACTTATCACAACATTGAATGTTGCATGAGGCCACAGGTTGCTTTTGATGATCTGCAAAAAAACGTTCTGATGTTCCTTTATTGACCCACGATGTGAGGACCGAATGTATAACATCAAGCAGCGCCGTGATTTAAGGTGAATAAGATTTTTTTTTGTCATATTGAATTTATTTCAATATATATTTTCAGAATTAGTTTTTGTATGTAACTTTTTGTTATGTTCTTATGACCCATCGATACACGCCTTTTGTCTTTAATATTTTGGTATATAGTTTTCTAACGTTTTGGATATTTTGTAGGCCACATCTGCGTTCGATGGAAATCGCATGGCCAAATGGGAAGAACCTAATGGATACTGAGATTTGTGGATACTGGGATTTTTAGCTATCATCAGGTCATTCCACATGAAGTTGTTTCGGCTCTTCTTGCATTCTGTAAAAGTGGTTCATTTGTCTCTGCAAACAAAAAAGCGAATAATGTTATTGCAGAGGGGTATCCAATTAATCAGATGTTATCCCAAGTCAATATTGTTACCTGAAATCTATTTTCCTATGTCAAATTATATTGCTATTGATCTTTAAAGTCATAAAGTACTTAATCAAGAGTATCGTTGTAGTTTAAGAAATTTGCTTTTGTAGGATGGGACCAAGGACTGTTGGGAATGTGTGTCGGAGAGAAGTGTAAGCTGAAGATACCTTCCAAAATGGGATACGGAGAGCTTGGTTCACCACCTAAAATACCAGGTAATACTCATTTCTTCTCATCTTCCGGTTTTCCCAAAAGCAAAAGAGAAAAAGAACTATATACAATTCTACTATTTACAGATAGCGACCCTATTATCTTAATCTGTAACAGACAGCTTCTTTACTGCTATTAGTTGATATGATTCTATCTCTACTACTATTGTTTTGCTTTTTGTTCTGTTCAAGTTAATTGTATCCGACGTATGTGAGACCCGGAACAGTATTATAGTATTTGCTATCACACTAAATCTAGGTAAGAGAGAAAAACACAATAGTTAGTTACCCGTTATAAATTGTAGATTTTGCTATCACAACCCTATATAACTTACTGTACTAAACAATCTCGAGCTTACTACTTTCAAAATAAAAGAAATAGAACTAAGGTCGCGACTTTAATGATCCATTTTAAAATTTAGTGACTTCATTCTGTTTGGTGTACTAGCGTGGCTATTCTAAATTATGATGCGTGTGTTATGTGTTTTGAAGGATGCTGTAGGTGCATACCCAGTGTCGCCACCGCTGCGAGCAGGCCACCGACGTGAAGGTGTTGATGAACAACATTCTTCAGGCTCAGCAATATAAGCTCTTTAGACAACCACTTTACTCACGATGTCTCCACCTTCTGATGGTAAGTTTCATATACCCTTGAGTTCATCCTTTTTCGTTAATGAAATATTTTACATGGTTATCTTTCAAGTATTTATTAATCACAAATCTTCTTGATCGTATCATTAAATATTAAAGTCGCACCATCCGCACAAAACATACCAGCATCGATGCATAACTACTAGAGTAAAAAAAAGATACCAAACATCCCTTATTTGAACTTGCAGCCCACTTTACTATAGTTTAAACACATTTAAGCCACAATGCCAAACACCACTTAGCTTTAACTGTCCGTTAGTTTACCGCTGATCTTCTCATCCATCTTAAATGCCAAATACTATAGGTGGCCGAACTAAGAGTGCATATGCCAAAGGGAATTGTTGTCCAAATCGAGTCAGATGGAATTTCCGAGACTAAATAGTTTTTCCGAGACTTTTTTCTATGCTTGGACATAGCCATTTGGGGTATTGCTTTGGCCCACAATAAAGTTTTATGGCTATGTATTGTAGTTACGTTACTACCCTTTTGATGTGCAAGATCTTTGTTAAAGTTCAATTGTGCTCTATATTATATGAAATCAATTTGAGGTGCGTAATGAATGCCATTCTTTAGTGGGTGTTTAATTAGCAGGTTCGTAATGCGGGTCGTGTGGTTCTTATGGAACAACTAAAGGCAGCTCTAAGCATGTCAAAAAGGTGCATGGAGAGGGATCACTTTCTAAAAGTGCAGCTGAACCAGAATGAGTACAGCTTTAGAAGCAACAAATACCCTATCATTTGGTGCTTCCAGCAATGCATACCTGATGTATATTGAGTATAATTGGTTACATGTAGCATATAGTAGTATAGTATGCTTTCAAGGGGATTATTTTTTTTAAATCCCGCAACTCATAGATTGTATTCCTAGACCTTAAATTCAATATATAACAATTTTTAAGAATTAATTTTTTTATTACATTGTTTTATACCATTTCCACATACCATTTTATACATTTTTCTTTCTAATTTCATAAACAAGTTTTATCTTGATGTGTTCCTTTTTGTGCATTATAACAAAATACCAACTCCAATTAAAAAATGGTATAAGGACACAAACTATATTCATATTGATTTTTTTGACAACATGTTTCAACACTCGCCGCCGCGAAGCGCGGGTTTTCAAAACTTGTTATCTATTATTAGTTGAGACACACGTTTAATTAATGTAAACACTAGCAACAAATAAAAAAAACTCAGAATCCATCAAAGTTTACTTTCCAATACCAACAAAATTGTCGCCTTATAAGAAGTTTAGTATAGACAAATTTTATTGTATTGTCTCCTCAATTATATCAAATGTTTGTAAAGAAATCAAACTTTAGCATACGATTGGCATGTATAGTAAGCCATTTGTTTCTTTTAAAGTTTTTTTATTATCAAAGGAGCTATAAGCTTTTCAGCCAAACAAAACTTATCATGTATAGTAAGCCATTTGTTTCTTTTAAAGTTTTTTTTATTATCAAAGGAGCTATAAGCTTTTCAGCCAAACAAAACTTATCATGTATAGTAAGCCATTAGGTGTATAAGAAGGTTTCTTCGCATCTTTACACACATGAATATATAATTAATAGTTTCTAGTACCCTGTTAATACAAATAATGTCTAAAAACGTTATTTATATTTTTCGACCTCTCAACGTTTTGATAATAACAAAATGTAAAAACGTTTACAATAAAAATAAACGTTTACAAATTATTAAATGTAAAATTTCATTTCTAAGATTAGTGATCACTTAAGGTATGGACAAACACATTAATTAAGCATGATTAGTGATTAAGAAAATAATTTTCTATTAATTCTTACTTTTAATTCTACAAAAGTATTTTCTTAAAAATACTTTTACAAAATATTTTCTAATTAAAATAAAAAGTTTTATTAAAAACTTAAAATTTGAAACTCAAATTTAAAATTCAAAATTTCCCCCCAAAACGAAAGCTTCTACACCGGATACAACCTTCCCCACAAAAAGACAAAAAAAGGGAGCGGAGTTTAGGCGGCATCCCCCTTATAGGCCTGGCGGCCCCCTTATATATAAGGGACCGCCGGGACCGCCCCCAGAGAGCCGTTGGGATTCCCTGCCTATAAATACTGCTCCATTCCCAGCAGAAAATGATTCCTCTTTGCACGAAATTTTTTAGTCTTTTCATTCTCTCTTTAAACCTTCTTTCTCTCACAAAAACTCTTGATCACTAACATACTTAGATCTTGTTTCAAGTGATCTAATCTCTTTTTCTCATCTCTTCCCTCTCATTCAAGTGCAAGAGAAGAACACTCGTATTCGTCAAGAAACAAAGTGTTAATTAGTGATATATCCTCCTTTCTTCTAAGTATCAAAACTCTATTGTATTTATCTTATGTATTTGTGTGATTCGAATATTGTGTAGATCCGATAGTGTAGATCTTGTGAGTGTGTATATCTTGTGTAGTGGTATATTGGTTCTAGCTAAGATTAGGACTCGACATTTAGCTTAGTGTCGGAAAATAACATAAGCAACGTGTAAACGGTTTTCTCCACCTAAAGGGAGCTTGTTGACATAGTGAAATCTCGAGTCGGATACTCAGGGAGTGGAGTAGGGCGAAGAGGTGTTTCATAGCCGAACCACTATAAAATCTTGGTGTCTTGGTTTGGTTGTTTCTTTCCTTATCTCTTTACATTATTATTGTTGTCATTGTGTTTTAGTTTTAGATGGTCTAATTTGCCTGGTTCCATATTGTGAAGGTGATTGAACATATAACTCGGATCTATAGATTTTTGAAAGTAAACTTTTGAAACATAAAACAAACGTATAAACTATTCACCCATATATATAGGTTCCAACCAGTTCTCTCAGGTTTATTTTCAGACGACTTTTATTTGCTAGCCGAACCGGTGACCACTTATGCTCCCGGTTGAACCTGTTGGTTCGGTGCGGCTTTCAAAACTATATGTATTAACATATAAATTGTATTAAGCTTTGTGTGTTTTATTAGTTTGTACAATGTGTATAATAACATGTACTTTTCATTTTAGGGGTGTTTTAAAAATTACATTAATTAATAATAAGTGTTTTAAGAATTACATTAAATGTGTTGGCCAGTCAATAAGTATGTGTTTGTGCATTGGTTAATTGTACATATTGCATGAATGTTTGTATTATTGAATTTCAACTTTTTATTGTTTGAATCAAAGATTATACAATGTGCATTAATACTTGTATTACTTAATTTGTTTTGCATTAAATGAAGAAAGAGATACTTGCTTTATATGTATTATAGATATATTTCTAGCTTTTGCATGATAATACATTATATTTTGAAAGCTATTTAAGTAATTTGACTACCTATAAACTTTTTTCTATAGGCGGGGCTTATGGCTTATAAAAGTCT